>JASUDE010000156.1:0-36798 GCA_034509685.1 Colletotrichum cereale
TCGATCTGGAACTACTGACGGCGTGGATGCAGGCCTATCAGTATCGAACATGGTGGATGGAGCACATTGCGTGGGTGTGCGATCGCGACACTGTCGGGAGGGATGCGGGAGGTGCTTTGCTCGGAGATAAGCTCTGAGGTGTGTAGATTGGTCGAATTCAGGTCCGCATCGGCGTCTGCGTCTGCGACGAGCTGGCTGCAATGCATGCTGCAGCTGCATGGTGGAGGTCGACCCCCCTGAAGTGTCTACCGGTCAAGATCGAGGTGGCATCGCGGTTAGGAAGAGGAAAGAGACGATGGTCGGAAAAGCAAAGAGGTGCATTGGCTTCGCATCTCAGTGTTCAGAGTGCGATATTGATTGGTGGTAGACATGACCCGAGTCCCGCCGTCTTGAACGAGATGGCGTTGGGATCGAAAGGAACCTGGCGTTTGACCGACTACATTCGAGTGTCCAATTAGTACAGAGGTTGCGAGTTGTAGGCGCTGCGGCCCGTTAAATCATGGCAAGTGATTCCAGTGGTCCTGTGGCACCCCGCGCGTCTCCGTGACCGCGGAGTACTGAGTACGGAGTACGGTGGGTATGTAGGTATGCATATATCTACAAGCGACGACGAGACAGGAGGATGACGTCGGTACCGCGGTGAGAAACAGCGACTTGTTTGCCCTGCGTCGGCGAGCGAGGGCACCCCGTCAGCCCAATCGGTCCCGGTTCCACGGGTCCACTGACATCTATAGCTGGAGCTCGGAGCTGGGCCTGGCTTGTTACACCAAACGGTCTACAGGGTGGTGCGTGAGCGAGCCGACGTCCTGCAACGCTCCACTACGAAGGAAACGTCCGCCCAGAACGAGAAAGGGAGGGGGAAGGGCAGGGGCCAAGAGAGAGGGATATGACGAGCTGAAATCATCCCAGTCGAGATCCAGGTTATTGTTCAGCTTCCAGCTGGCTGGATAGATGGCTGGCCGAGTTGTCATTCGAGGGCGCGGTAGTCAGGGCAGCGCCCAAGATTGAGTCGTTAGTGCAGAACAGGAGGGCGGTAGGCCATGTCGCGGGACGTATGCCGGTGGCTGCTGAGCGTAAGACGAGAGCTGTATAGGCTTCCTTGTCTCGCGTCGTAAAGGGCAAGACATGCGACCCGTCACTAATGACGACACGGGGGGTTCAGACTAATTCATCAGGGATCTGTAGCGAGTAACGAGACCGAGGGGATGCCAAACGACGGCCGGGTGAGCTTGTTCTCGGTGTCAGGCACGGCATGCTGACCGAAGGGAGTCAGTCGATCCGGTCAGCGTCTGCGATCGGTCGCAGCAGGAGACTTGATCAAACGATGTCGTTGATGAAGACCATCGAACAGGATTGAGCAGGGAGGGGAGAGTGACAGAGCCTACCTGGCGGCGGATACACCAGGGGGGGCGTAAATGGACGAGCCTGGCTTGTCTTGTTCACCGTTGGTTTCAGAAGGATGTGGACAACGTAGGTTGTTCAGGAGCCTGACAGAAGAAATGGCGGCGAGGGAATATGGAAGGGCGAAGGAAAATAGATGAAAAAGAAAGGAAAGAAGGGGGGAAAAGAAAAGTATGATTGACGCTGGCATGCGCAGAATATGAGATTTGACAAGTTCTGCGGCCCATGACACCTTCCATCAGCAAGCACAGGTGATCCAAGAGGAAACTGCAGCCCGGGGTATTAGGTGCTGGGTGTTGAAGCCTCCTGGTTGGCCCAAAGTGCCTGCTTGCTTTCCTCACGGTGTTCCTTCCTCCCCTCTCAGTCTCAGACTCGGAAGGAAGCAGGCAAGCAAGCATTCATCCATCGCAAACGGGTGCATTGCCCCCCTTTGGAACACCCCATCCTCCTCTGCTACCTACCTAAGAGCCTTCCCACCGGGGGGTTGGGTCAACTTCCGAGGTGAGACAGGTTCGTTCGATCTCTGAAGATGGAGATAGGGCCCGACGCTTGCCAATGCCAAGTCCCTCGTGCGAGTAACCTTGAGAGCACTGCGCAAGTCAAGCCAAAAAAAAAAAAAAAAAAAAAGGAAATAAAAAGTCTCGAGACGCAAACAAAGTCATGAACCAACCCAACCCACAACAAGCCGAAGCCCCGACCACACTGCAAGACCCTGCCGAAAGCCCTCGGTTAATTCGTTCACATACCTCCCACCTTGTCGATGGACATTGTGTCTTTTTCATCATTACTATTATTATAAACGGAGGCTGTGCTGTGTTGTGCATACACAGTACAGAGTGCGTATTTACCCCCTCGGTTTACCTGCCTCTCGGGAGTAATGTATAAACCTTAATGTTCGTATCGTATGGGTTGATGATACGATGCATGGGCGAACTGGTCGCGGGAGGGCGTGTATGATGAATTTGATTTCCACAGCCTGCAGCTGTTGAAAAGCACAAAAGCAACGGACAATTCCCGGCACCGGGGTTGGCCCCTGAGTGGTAGCGTCCGTCTAGTAGTATCTACTCACTCATCTCACCTTTCTTCTGGAGGGCCATGACCACTTCAGCCCTGTCTGTCTGGCTTGGTGCTAGATGCAAGCGAGGATCTAGTAATCAACAGCATGTTTCAAGTCTCGTCGACATGCCTATCTCGGCCCGCCAGGGTATTGTTCCTTGTCATTCCTGCTCATTGCCGATGGCCGTCAACTTTCCTCTTCATCTAGGTATGGGATCTTGACCACAATTGAATCTTGGATTACCGTCAGCGCGTCAACACAATGCAGGGCTGTGCCATGTTGTTTGTCCTTGTCCCTTAGCTTTCTTCCCTCGACACATTTCTTCTTCCTGTCTCAGCCGCCTCAGATGTACCCTAGGCGGCATGCGGGCTCCACAGAGAGGAGAAACAGAAACAGTTGTGAGCCGGTCTGAAGTTGCAGCTCGAGGCATACGACTACATTGAGCTGCGTAGGGTGGTCAGATTTAGACTCTGGACGTGTCCACGCACGCGCACCAAGCATCAGTCAAGCCCCTCTCCGCCCTCTTGGAACAGTTACAGACTGTGCCAGCCAGCCAGCCAGCCAATCACGGCCAGGGAAAGCCTAACGGCGCCGTCATTCCCATTGGGGAACAAGTCTTGGCCTGTCTTGGTCTGTTCCCCCAAACCCCGCAAAGTACATGCATAGTACTTGGGGACAAGCGGGCGGGGCCAGGTCGGAGGTACCGCCTCCTACGCGATTCGGTGGAGGGGTACCTCCTGCCGAACACCGCGACCGAGTCCAGGAGCCCAATTGCCGTGCTCGCCGTCCAGTGTTTCTTGCCCTGCCCACTCGCGGCTGCCGTCCTAGCCACCCGCCACTTCCCGGTGCCCAATGCCCTGATGCTGATGCGGTTGCCGTCGCAAAGACTTGCGCCAAAGAGTTTCTGCAGCCGTCACCAATTCAACTCAATAACGCACGTCGGCCCTGTCCCCTTTCTCCATCCCGCCCGCCTCCTGCCGTATGTAACATGAACGGCATTGACATCCTTTGCGATGCCGCCGGCTCCGACATGCTTAACCCACTCTACTCCCCGCCCGACCTCCCGAAAGAGCCGGCCCAACCTCCACCTCAGCACCTCGGGAAGCGCAAACTGAGCACGTCCGACGCCTCACCCTTCGCGACACACGTCTGCCACATATGCAGGAGGGTCTACGAGCGAGCCGACCACTTGACGCGGCACCTACGTTCCCACGAGAACGCTCGCCCCTACCAGTGCTCTCGATGTCCCAAACGATTCAACCGGGCCGACCTCCTCACCCGTCACGAGACAACCCACGACCGGGATAACACGGGCAAGGGCAGGACCTTCATACGGAGAAGCGATCGGGCCGCCGAGGCATGCCTGAATTGCGCCGCCTCCAAGTCCAAGTGCGAGGTAAACAGTCCTTGATCTACATCATCAGTCCTTGACGGCAACACACACTGACGCCCATCTAGGACGCCAAGCCGTGCTCTCGCTGTCGCTCCAAGAACCTTCCGTGCGAAGTCCCCTCCAAACATGCACATCCTAACCGATCCTCGATAGACGGCATCTCGACACCGTCTGAAACATCTACGATGCATCATAGCCTCGACATGAACGGCGGTATGGATCCTGGCTCGGCTTACGACGGATCCAAGATGGCACTAATGCCTCCCCATCACGGCATGACCTACGAAATGGACGCACCTTCGTTTATTGGGGATGGCTTTGCGAACCCCGCCATCGACCTGGCAATGGACGACATCGTCAACTTCAACCCCGTGCACAACTACTTCCAGGACATGGACTTTTCCTCCTGGGATCTCAATTTCGACGCCATAACCATTCCACAACCCGAGACGAACCAAACCCCCGAGTCTACCACAACCAATCGGTCAAAGTCGAATACGCGGAACGCTTCCAAGGCACATGCCGCTTTCAAACGATCACCCTGGCTGTGGGAGCCAGGGCCGAAGGATTATGCTCTTCACCACGTATCCCCTCACGAAAAGGAACGCCTTGTTCTGGACGACGGCACCCTTGCGAACTCTCCCGCCTTCGACAAACTTACCAGCACTCCGGGTACCAAGCTCAAGATGACGTCCTCGTCGAGAGACAGTCTGCTGGCCATGGTGGTGGCCAGTACAGTCCAAAAGGGCGCCCGTTCGCGCACGCCGTCATTCCCGTCTTTGGATCTCCTCAACTACCTCGTTCAGGCCCATTTTATTCATGACGAGCACCAGGCCGACAGCTGGATACATCTGGCCACTTTTGATGCCACGACGGCGATACCTGAACTGCTCGCTGGCATCATATCCAGTGGTGCGACGTATATATCCATCCCGGCGGTTTGGCAGTTCGGGTTCTCGCTCCATGAAGTTCTGAGGCTCGGGCTGGGAGACTTGGTACGTGTCCCTGCGCTTGCTTTTCCAGCCTCGGCCAACAGCAAGGCAAATTCATCAAGCGGAGGGAACGTTGCTGACACAGCTCACAGTTTGAAGGTTCGAACGCTTTCACGAGAGACCTCGAGGCTCTTCAGGCCTTCATGCTCAACTTGGACATCGGTATCTGGAGCGGGTTCAAGAGGAAGATGGAGATAGCAGAAAGCTTCTTGCAACCTCCCATGACCATGCTCAGACGCGCAGGCAACTTCTCGGCTCCACCCGACTCATTCGCAATGACCCCAACACTCGAGGACCCTCCCGACGTACTGGACACCAAGTGGCGCAAGTTTGCCAAACGCGAATCCTATAAACGGCTCGTCTTGCACATATTCTTCCATGATATACAAACGTCCATTGGGTTTTGCAAGAACCCCTTGATGTCTTACACCGAGCTCAACTTCAGCCTTCCAGCCTCCCGAGATCTGTGGCGAGCCCGGTCTGCAGAGCAATGGAGAAGCCTGTACTTAGCTAAAACCAGTGCTGCGCCCGACCGCATCATCCCTCGGGTGTCGGAAGTCATGCATTGCACCGAGATCCTCGACGAGTTCGAGCAGCTGGTCGACACGGAACTATGCTACATGGCTCTGCTACATGGATACTGGGGTCAGATATCGGCATATCGTGAGGCAATCAAGTTCTACGCGGATGGGATCGCGAGCAAGAGAAACGCAACCCACCGCCTCTGGCTCAAAACACAGTACCAGGAGCTGTACCGTGATCTCAACGACTTTTCGACCATGATTCTCACGTCGAAACGACCGACAGCCCAGCTCGCAGTCATGTCGGAGGTGCTCATGATGCTCCTCCACGTCTCCCCCGATATCCTGCAGACATTTGCGGGTAAGGCGGGCGAGGACGAGGCTCGCAGGATCTCCAGCAACCTCGAAGAAAGCTGGGTGAAGACATCCGAGGCCCGCCACGCTATATGGCACGCTGGTCAGATCTTCCACCACGCGCGGCAACTTCCGCCCGCCTCGCTGCGCGAGTTCAACGCCATCGCAGTGTACTTTGCCTGTCTTACACTCTGGGCATACGGCTTGCTGTCGTGTTCGTCATCCGGGCAGGGCGAGGACCAGGAGGTGGGCAACGGCATTGGCGGCAAGTCCAATTTGATGTATATTCTCATGGACTCGGAAGAGAACCGCGAGACGAGGGCGTTCTTGCAGTTTGACCGTGGTGTGCCTGGCCTGACACTCAACGGGAATCCGGCTGACGGCGTCGAGTCGCTATCGAACCCGAGCATGGTGCTGACCGTTGGAAGGGACATTTTCCGAACCAATTTTCCTGTTGTCTCGGAGCCGCTGCCACCCCTAGTTGAGAGCCTCAAGAGTCTTCTGCAAGACTTGGGCTCTGGGTTAGCAGGGAGGCCGTCTAGGGCGGTGAGCGAGGACTACTCCCGTGTCTGATTAAGTTGCCGACATTTGGACACTAGTTTTCGTAGTGTAGTGTACGGGCAGCGGTCAACCCCGCGAAAGGTGTTTGATTGCGACATTTAGTGCTGGCCATGATTCCTACGGACCTAGGTGTCTGGACATAGCGGGCAATGGCGATAGTGCTTGTTATATTCTTAGCGACAAGGACGTTGGATCAACTGAATACCACTTTTCTCTCGAGAAACCCCTCCGATTAGAGGTGTTGATGAGGAATTACCTGTGCCTGGAGTGGAAGCTTGCTAGAAATTGGCCGCCGTACTGAACGAAGTAGTCCCTTTCATAGACTCGGATGGGTGGTTACTCAACCAGGGCCGGTGTGTGGTGTGTTCCCAAGGACGAGGAGGCGTCGGCGATGATGGTTTTGGGGGGGTGAGGGGCCCGACTCGCCTACCTCGTTCCAAGGCGGAAGGCTATACTCAGCCTCGACCATAGAGGGTTTTGGCCGTGACTAAGTTTGTCGACTGCGGGCGACATGCCGAGCCATGACCTCCCATTTCGACCCATAAACCGGAGCTTAATTGTCCCCACAGCAAAGGGAGAGGGGGGAGAAAGCGAGGCGGAAGCCGTTCGTCGAATGATGATTCGCGCCTGGTCTTTTACCCAGTATTTTTATGATTCTGACAGCCATGCCACGTAGAGCGTTTGTAGAATTGCGCCCGCCGCGCTGTTCTTGTTGATGTTGTTGAGTTTAGGGTAGGTTAGCCGATGGAGGGGGTGGGTACTGGACCAAATGGCCAGGCACCAGTGCAATTTCACAGGCATTGACAAGCCGGCATCAAGGAACAAACTTGACAGCCTGTCGCAGGTTTCTTGGTAGCAGGGCGAGGCGGCCCAGTCCTCATCTTGCGGTTTCTTCATGCCCCCATTGTATTGCCGGCCAATTCACAGCAACCACGTAAGAGGAAGGGCCCGGGCGGGCGACCCGCCTCGAGGCCGATCTCCGTTGTTAAATCGCCGAAGCGCACGAGCCCCTGGCAGTGGAGCCATCAATCCCGCCCAGGAACCCCGGACTTGGGCGGGGGAGGAGAGGGGGGAGGGGCGCAGCTGGATGTTGCGCTTTCCTGGAAACGACTCCGAAGGAAAACTACCACAGTCCCGGGCCGCGGCACCTCGTCCTCTCCTACCACCCCCACCACCACCACCACCACCACCACCACCACCACAACCACAACCACATCCACAACCACCGCAGACACCAATACCGCTCACGCATCTATTCGTTCGGCCTCTCCTCCTTCGTCCTCATCTCACACGCACAGCATCGCTCGGGCCAGTCTCATACCACAGCTTTTTCTCTCATTTTTTTTCTTCCCTGGCGCCCTCGACCCCTTAACCCTCATCCCATGACGCACATCTCCTCACGAGACCAGGAAGTCTAAAGCCCAATCCCGTCCATTTGATACAATTAACCTGAATCGCTCCTGTTTCTCTTTCCCCTTCCTTCGACCGCCTTACTTCGCACACACGCGTACACAGCCACTTTTCTCTCGGGCTTCCCCCTCATATACCCTCTCTCTCTCTCTTACACACACACAGCCTCCCCCATCCGTTTACATCAACCGTCCATTAACATCAACATTTTCATCACACCCTATTATACCCAGAGATACCCCCTAAATACCTATACTGCCTCCTTTATTTTTATTTTATACCCGGCACTACGTAATCTTCATTCAGACGCCATGGAGGCCATTCGCCAGAAGATCCAGATCCCCGACTCCATCAAGCAGCTCCCCGACCAGCTCAAGCCCAAGTCGCCCAAGGCACTCGACAAGGGCTCCGATTCCATCCCCATCTCCCTCACGCCCACGCCCGTGTCGCCGCCTCTCGCGACCCCGTCCCATGGCGACCTCGGCGCCGTCCTGACCATCGCCTGCGCGACGCCCATCGCCGCCAAGCCCATCACCGTCCTCGCCACCGTCCTCAACCCGGCCACCTACCCGACCTGGAACACCTTTGTGCCACGCGCCACCGTCTCTCGCCCTTCGGGCCTCGCCGTCCCGCCCATGCTCGCGGGCGAGTCCTCCATCGCTAAGCTCCAGCCCGGCGAGCTCCTCCTCGAGGGCACCCACGTCACCTTCGAGGTGCACCTGACACTCGACCCGGCCAAGACGACGACCAAGCAGACCCTCATCGTCACCAAGCTCGAGGAGTTCACCCGCGCCGCAGCCGAGGCCAACGGCGAGACCCATCGCGGCCGCAAGGGCTACCGTGTCTGCTGGAAGACGGGCGGCCTCGTGCCCCCCTCCGTCCTCAAGTCGGAGCGCGTCCAGGAGTTCCTCGAGACCGAGGACGGCAACGGTACCGAGTACCGCAGCTGGGAGACCTTCTACGGCCCCCTCGCCCAGGTCCTGCGCTTCACCATGGTCACCCAGCTTGAGACCGGCTTCGCCGCCTGGATGGACGGGCTCAAGAACCACCTCGAAGGGACGGCGCCCCCAGACCCCGCCGCTGCTGCTGCCGCCGCCGCCGCCGTAGCTGCTCCGGCGACTACTCCGGCGGCCGCACCGGCTCCTACGCCTGCAGTCGCCGCTGCTTCGTGATCCGCGCGCGCACGCACGCACATACACACGTATGTGCTGGTTGGGGTCCCTATGGGTCTTGTCTGTCCTCATTTGTGTTTGTGTTTTTGTTCTCGTTGTTTCTTCAGAAGCTTATCATTCACACGGTACGAAAACGAAGTGGCCAAAAAAAGACGGGAAGAGGAAAGGGTGAGACGAGGATGCAAAGAAGGGAAGAGAGGGGGGACGGAATGATGATTATTCTTTTCTATCGGGGGGGTTCCTATGTATGCACTGTAGCTTGATACCTGTCCGCAACCGGCAACAAGAATTTCATTTGACAATTTCTTCTTCCCAGAGAAAAACGAGGGACTAAGAGACAGGAGACCCTCGGAAAACCCCCCAAGGGTGCAGAGCCGTGCCGCGCAGCTCGCCCCGATTTTGCCCCAAACGCTTCGCCAAACCACCCGTTCACCACGGACCCCCGTGGGAGACCGGCACTGCGGCATCTGTGGCCCCTCCCCTTTCCCAACATCGGACGACCTGTGTGGCCCCAACCTCAGACACAATTAGGCGACGAACTGGGGCTTAAAGTAGACAGACATGAAGCCGGCGACGGTCAGGTTCTCCTTGGCGAAGGCCTTGAGGGCGGCGTGTGCGGCGCACTCGTCGTCGTAGTACTTCATGTCGTCGAGCGAGGCGAACTCGGACTTGGCGACGACGGTGAAGCCCTGGGCGCGCGGGTCCTCGGCGGCGTGGCCGACGGCCAGACTGAGGATATAGGGCTTGCCGTCCTGCGAGGGGTGGGAGGTCAGTCTCGTTGAGTCTTTGTGGACGTCAAGTACAGGTTTTTGTTTTGGGGGGGTAAGAGTCGATGGCGGACGGTGGGGCCGAGACCCGGGCCGTCCGATGGGATCCACGCTCCGAACCGGGGCGTTGGCACTCCCACCGAGTAGACCATCCACCAATCCGGCGTCAATGGGAGAGAGAGAGAGAGAGAGAGCAGAAAGATAAAAGGGGGGACGGTCGGTGGCAGAGACGTACCTTGTTCTGTTTGCTCTGCAGGACCTTGTACTGCTCAATCAGCTGCTTCTGCTGCCCCTCGTCGGTGATCTTGAACATGGTGACGCGATGGATGCGGCCCGCCATTTTGGTGGTGGTGGTGGTGGTCGGAGGTCCGAGAGGCCCAGGGCGGTCGCTGATATGCGCGGGGTTCCGAAGCCGGATGAGGGGTTCGATGGAAGGGCGGGGCTCGAAGAGAGCAGCGGGAAAGGGGGCCGTTGGTACAAGTGTTGGAGAGGGTGAGCAGCAACAACAGCAACAATAGAGAGAAGCAGGATGAACGGAAGAGGGAGGGAAACCGACGGAGCGGTGGGGGGAGCTGGCGGAGAGTTTATATTCGGAGTGGGAGGGGCGTGTTTCGTGCGCTCGATCCGTAGGCTTGCTTGCCCGCTCAGTGGCATGCAGGCGGCGCTCGGCTTTGAGATGGAGGGCGCAGGTACTTGTGCTAGGCGCGCCTGCCTACCTACCTGCCTTACCTAATGATACATGGACAGGCGCGCTTTCCCCGATCTCACACCATTTTCCCGGGGGCCGGACCGGCAACTTTGGATACGGTTGGCTGGACAAGGCGACATACAAGCCTGGATAACTCTGGCCGGAATCTTCTCTAGTCAGAACTGACCACACCATATTCCTGAGTTTGCCCCTCGCATAAACTCTATAAACGTGCTGGTTTGCGTGCCGGCTGAAACAAGGGCCATGACTTGTATGATTAACTCATCCTTTTCCCAACCAAAATCGTCAGGTGAGGAGGGTTCCCGAGAGAGTGGCTTGTAACGGTCGGAATAACGACATCCAAGTCCGGCGAATCCTTTGGCAAATCTCAAACAGAAAGACGAGGCTCACCCAGGGTTTCCCGCTCGGCAGCAATCACCAATGCCATCTCAAGTCACAAGGCGACATCCACTCACTCCATCTATCCAAGTCGCCGATCTTGGCCCTTGGGGCTGATGGGACATGGACAGACGCCCCTTGCCCATGGTAGCCATCTTGTCACGATCGAACTGTATTGTGTAGTCGTGCTATGTTACCAATTACGCAGTTTTTGGACAGTCGGTGGAACGACTGTCAATATTCAGGAGCAATCACCATACCGGTGGGATGCTATTCGTACGAACTTTGGGTCAGGGGCCACCCCCTGTCTGAGCCGCAAGCGTGCGGTTGTAGTTGGCTAGTTGTAGTTGGCTAATAACAAAAGACCACGGCTTGACTTCTTTACACCGAGAAAAGACGAGTCGTTGCGTAATTGGACATGGATAGAAGTTTTCAAGATAGTCATGTTTTATTCGACTGCATTTAACTCCACGTCTAGCTTCTACACGATTAAACCGACATCTGCAGTTAAGTTGGAATTATCATTATCGAAGCTTTCTCGCCAAGCCACCGGGTAAGCCGCACAGACGGGGGGGGGGGGGGGGTATCGACCAGCCTGGTGAGAACATCGCTCACCCACAAAAGTGCCAAGGTGTTTAATTAGACGCTCCAGAAGAACGCATGCTGGAACTCTTTGCAACCCATTCACCTACGCTCATCAGCCTCGGGCCCCTTTCCGGCGGCCCTAGGCGCCGCGGTCTCTGCCACAGTCTGAGCCTAGGCTACGGTGGCGGGATTTGTCCATCTCACGCCGACCACATGGATGATGGTGCCATGCCAGATATAATAGAGAATAGGAAATGCGGCCAAAGTACTGTGCGAAGCTGCTGGTGAAGTGCCGCTGGAGGAGTGGCTCCAGATCCGGCTCGCTCTCAGCAGATGGAACCGGAATAAGCCCCCCCCCCCTTTCGGTTCCGAGATCCAGATCAGCCTGATGCCACAGGAGACGAAGCCATGCATCTGCCCATACGAGCCGTGGGTCGCTCGAGGTCTAGATTGGTCTAGCGATACATGAGACGAATCATTTCACACACCCGCAAGAAACGTGGGTCGTATGACCAGACCGGCCTTGGTCCCTAGGACGTGAAGTATTCGATATGCCCCCGATGCTGCTGGATTTCAAGATACTGCAGGAGAGTACGTTAAAGCAACGACGAAGATTATGGAGCTTACGGCCAACCAGAAATGCTGGGTGCGATCTGGATTACCGAGAGTAGTGGAAGAAGTAGATAACGAGGGCTGCGATGCCGCGGAGGCCGTCTAGGTATGCCGTGGCCAAGTCAACTCGGCTTGGATGACCTAGATGTATCAGCCGGATTAGGAAATGAACCACCACTGCAACCCACCACAGCCGCCACAGCCATAGAGTCATCCTAACATTGTTTGAGCAACTGCTTCAAGTGCTTGTGTTGATCGTCTGGATCTGGGTTCGTAAGAGTTCGGGCCAGGGATGTACGGGTATATCCTTCCGTCGGGATCGTGGTGGTGTTCAGACTGGCCGGGGCAGCCGATTCCCCACAAGATTCCCACTCTAGCATTAGCTGCAGTCTGCTGCGCTAGCAGAATACTTCCTCTTGGATTTATCTGGTCGCGGGGTTTCCCTAAGTATAGGCAAAACGCGTACTGAGTACTGAGATATCGGGCCAAAATTTAATCACCCTGTCAAGTACCCGTGGGGATACTCTACAAGACCTCCGTGACTGAGGCGTCTGGGTTATCTATTGGTCGGCTTTCTCACCTGACCTTAACCCTATTGAGACGTGTTGGAATTCGATGAAGGACTATATATAGGAGTGAGCAGGTATTAACGAGAACCTATTGTATAATACACTTTATACGTCGGTTAAAGAGGCTTAGGACGCTTTGCCAGAGCACTTTCTATTTAACCTTCTTTCTACTATACTAGATTGCTGTAAAGTAGTGGCTGAGGCAAATAGGATGCATATTAAGTACTGACTTTGCCTATAGAAATCAATCAATTTGGATGTTTTTAGCTTTTGGTGGCCATTTTTACCCCCTTGCCAGCCATCCGTCTCAGCCCCTGTATGTGGGGCAGTACCTGACCCACTGCTAAAATATACCCATCATACGTAGTAGGTAAATGATGATGGTGTCACGAGTTAGAGCACACAGCAGGGCATATGAGAATAGGTGTGAAAAAGGCTTAATACTATAAACAGAGATATGTAGAAAAGAATGCCCTATATATAGGTGTAATACACAAGTAATGAATGATATGAAGTAAGTGATAGCATAAATAAGCAGGGAAGACAGGCGTTCCAAAGAGTGGTTTAGTATACCAGCAGGTAAGAAGGCCGTTCCGGAGTGCAAGTATCTCCTTTAGCGACAGTTTTGAGTGAAACTATCGTGACAGATGGGCTATAATATTAAACACTCGATTTCTTCTATTTCGGAGTTGCCCTAAACTCTATTATATTACCAAGGGGAAAGTTCAAGTTGAAATTTATGGCTGTTGTCGCAGATCAATGACCTGCGACCAGTGTTTCAAAAGCCACTGCAAGACCCTGAATCTAGAAGAGACACCCGCGGAATTGCCGCCTCTTTGCTTCCCCTCATACCTAGCCCCGATGGCTCGATTTCCTTCCAGCTCCCTTTACATTGCAATACAGACGTGATTGGGGCTTGGTTGAACGCAAAATCAGTATTTAATTTCCGGGGTTGAGGGGACTCTGACGAGCACGCGGGAGGCAATTGTCACCCACTCAGTGGCCGTTTAGGCAGCCTGCCGGCCAGCCATACATCCCGATGACTTCACTACCGCTATAGTTAATGACATGTTCGAACAGTCTAGAACAATCTCACGTGACTGACTATTCTGACGAGTTTCCAGTCTTCTTCAATGCAGGAAATGGTTAATTTCTTTGCCGAGGGGCTAGATGTAGCTTTCCCATTATAGGCAGAGATGTGCAAGGGGAAGAGACCATGCCAAAGCATGTTCAGGGGTACTCCATGTTGCCTGTAACAATTTTATAGTAATACTAAATGTAACTGTGGTACAGCTCTTAAGATGTTAACATATAGTCGAATGCCGATTTTCTGTCCGATCAGGTTATTATTTAGTCGGTAGTCCTCGAGCTTGCTGCCTAGCTGTCCACGCTGACTTGGCTTTCCTTCATGCCATGCCGACAATCGAGCTATGAAGTCAACTCAGGGCCACCAATCCATGCTTTTCGTTTCCCGGAGTCTTGCTAGGGTACGGCCGCAGTATGTTTATATGTACCTTTTCATAGTGCTTCTATTTTGTTGGTTCGGGCCTTTCTCCGTGCTTCGTCGCAACAACAACAACAACAGCAGCAGCACCGATGTCTTTAATACCTTTGGCCTTAGACCACCGCCAGACCCTTACTATCCACAGCCAGAGGCCTCGAGAGAGTCCGGACTACAGGGTTCCAACTCGCCCACCAAGGACTTACTCGAGCAACACTTGCCCGGAAAGTCCCAGCCGAACCACAAAGAAAGCTTGTCGGGAAAGCATACAGCTTACTCTATCAAGCCGGTTGTCTACGTCTTCCCGCAGTTCCATGCGTTTCCGGAGAACGACAAGTTCTGGGGGGTCAACTTCACCGAATGGACCAATCTCCTAAAACTCAACGTCTCGGAGGTGGGCACCGAGATCGCACGCCCAGCGGAGGATGTAGGGTTCTATAACCTTTTGGACCTTTCCACTCGAAAGAGATGGACAGAGACAATGAAGAAGAGCCGGTGCGGAACCACCCAGCCCACTCGCACTGTTACATTGACTATGTTGTTCGTTAACATGTTGTGTTTCGCAGAATCCACGGGATTGTCTATCACCATTACTGGTTCGGATACCCCGTCATGGACGGAGTCCTGAAGGCTATGCTCGAGGACGGTCACCCTGATATGCCGTTTATGCTCAGCTGGGCCAACGAGCCCTGGACGGTCCGCTGGGATGGATTCGCGATGCCCAACAACGACGGAACCCTCCTAGCGCAGAACTACGGCGGCATCGAGGATTGGAGGAAGCACTACGACTGGCTGGTGCCCTACTTCAAACACCCCAACTACATGAGGGTAAACGGCAAAGTGCAGTTGATGATCTACAACCCTGGAGACATGGGAGACATGGGCAAGCGCATGTTCAACGCCTGGCGCACTTGGGCATCGGAGGACCCCGCCGTCGGGGGCATGGACGTGATCGAGACCAGGCTCGAGGGCGACAACCCCGACAGCCGCGGGCCGACGGACGCGATGAACGAGTTCGGGCTCCGGAGCGGCGGCGGGATGGACCCTGCGGAGTGGCCCAAAATCCCTCGCACCCACAGGATCTATTACCGCGGCGCCATAGTCTCGTGGGACAACACGCCTCGCCGTGTGAACGGAGGAGGCTCCGTGACGGCGTTTGCCCATCCCAAGCTCTGGAAAGGCAACTCCCCCCCCCCCCCCCCCCCCCTTCCCTCTCAGTCTATTCTTCCCCTCACTCTCCCGTCTCCGGAAAGGGAGTATGTTGTTTCGTTTGGCATGGCCGTCTGTGGAATCACGAGGTTCTAACGCGAGAAAACACATGTACAGGCCATATGATTGAGATGTTCCGGCGGATCAAGTCCGACCCGAACCCTGTCGGGGAGGAGAACTTCTTCTTCATCAACGCGTTCAACGAATGGGGCGAGGGCAACATGCTCGAGCCGTCGAAGCGGTGGGGGGACGGCTTCCTCAGGGCCCTCGACGAGGCCATGGCGTACGCCGACGAGCAGATCCCCTGGCGGCCGCAGCTGCTGGAGCAGAACAGCCGGCTCGCAAAGGAGGTGGCCAACAACGAGAGCCGGGTCGACGTCTGCGCCATCATCCGCGACTTCGGGCCGGCCTTGCCCTGGACTGCGTCGTGGACCCTGTCGCAGACGCTCGAGACCCTGCGCGACATGCGGAACAAGCGGTGGCGCGGCGTCGTGGTGAGCGTGCTGCCGGGGGACAGCAAGCGGAATGTCGACGTGACGCTCCTCGACGCGCAGGACGCGCGCGTCGTCAGCGTCGCCGCCCCCGACGACGTCTTGAAGAAGGCCGGGAAGGAGCCCAACGCCGCCGAAGTGACGGACTGGGTCATTGAGAACATGCACACCATAAGTCCGGCGTGCGGCAGGGCCAAGTACATGCTCATCACCAACGCCACCAACAGGTACGAGCCCGACACGTTCGACGCCGCCGCCGCCGACGACGACGACAAGTCGGAGGCCAGCGACATCATCGGCCTCAACTTCGAGTCCCGCGCGTCGATGGAGCTCGCCGACGCGGCGCGGGCCGAGAACTACACGTGGGACCAGCGCTGCGAGCGGTTCAGGGACGGCACGGTGCAGAACCGGCGGGCGGCGGCGAGCGCCGACGCCGAGCTGCTCGACCTGGGCGCCGTCCTCATCAACATGACGAGGTGGCGGACGGAGAAGTTGCGCCTGGCCCCGTACGCCAACGACGGCCGCAGCGACGGCGAGGCCGGCGTCCTGCGCGAGCTGGGCAAGCAGTCGGGGCTGCCGTGGACGTGGGCGCCGCCCGCCGTGGACGCGTCCGTCTCGTGCCACCTGCTGCACGCCGACTCGATGACGACCTGCCTCCGGACGGGCCGCCTGTGGGCCGACCTGCCCGACGTCAAGTCCTTCCTGCCCGGGTGCTACAGCGGCACCCAGTTGCAGTCTAAGTTCCCTGGGCGCAAGATCCCCGAGGTGTTCGACTATGCCAGGTTCGACGGTGATCCGTTCTGCGTGCGTCTGTCGCGCGACATGTACGAGAACGCCATGTCGGGTGTTTAGACGGTTCTGGGTTGGTTTTGTAGGTGTCTTTAGCGTTTTAGATCGTACATATTGTTGCTTAATAAGCTTGATAAACTGGCACTTGTCCCAACGGTCCCCGTTCCATCACCTGGATTGTTCGATAGACCCTCTAGGAGTACTCCCAGTCCAAGACGGCAGATGCTTAAGTGTGAATATCGTGATGGTGTGAAGATATGGTCTCCGGTATACGTAATGCCGGCCAGGGAGCCTGCCTTGTGTGGCTTGGAGGAGACCGTTGAGGAGACCAGCGGCATGCCACCCAGATTATCGTGCCCTTGCCTCCGATCCCGGTTGGCTTGAAATCGCTTGTGATATATCGCCTGGAGATGGAGATACTCCCCTACAACCACCGACTCCACCTCCAACAGCACTACATAGTACGACGCGGGGCGTTTATTGGGGAAGGAGGGGGACAAACGCAGCACATCTACCCACTCTGCCCTCTCCCTCCGAAGCTTCTTCCGTCCCCCCATCCGCTCCGAAGGGGGGGGGGGGGGGGGGGCGGGAGCGCGACGTGAGGAAAGCCATCATCCGAACAAAGCCCGTCAATCAAGCCGATCAAGGTGGTAGCAAGAAGGCAAGCTTGGGTGCATATCCAACGTCGCCGTGCAAGGGGCACTGCAGAGCATTACATACCTATGAGTCGGACCATCTCACATGCCAGGTAACCCCTCGTCCACACACACGGCCCCACCCTCCGGAAAAACCAACAGCCTCACCCGACAAAGACATGGCGGCGACCGCTCTTCTTCCTCCTCCTCCTCTTCTTCTTCCTCTCGCTACAGTCCAGCCACTTACACCGTTATGCGGCTTTCAACCTGCCAAGTCACTACTGCGGTGTTGACCAGCGCGTCTACTGCTCTGCCCCCCGAGTAGTACGGGCCCGGCCTGGTGGCTTGACTACACCACACGCAGGACGAAATATTGAAAAACATCCAGGTACATCACCCACAAGCACGAGGTCTCGAGGCACGAGAGCATCATGTTAGGCTGTTTTGGTAGTATTCCGTCCTTCATCCATGTCGTGGTGCTGCCGGCGGGCGTCCCTATCGCTTTGGCACAATTTTGGCCTTCTATGTGATATCAACTCTCGCCCTCCTGTTGCAACACCGGAGACGTGGCCAACCCTCACCGCTCACCACCGTTCAACTCCAAGCCTCTCCAGCGTGTGTGACACTCAACGTTGGGAGTCTTTCTGTAGGCCGGCAACCGAGCCGGACGTGGTATCTTTGTTCCTCCTCCCGACGGGCAATCGCATCATGGCATAGAAAAGGTACAACCAAGCCAATGCCCGGAAGCAGCCTCCGTCCCCGAGCCCAGACCCGCTGGAGTTCCTTTCGCCCAGACCAAACGCCATATCCGCCTTTGCATCATCATCATCACCAGCCCTTGGTGCTCTGGCTGACGGATCCCGTTTCCCCTCAACTGCCTACTCGGCAACATTTCCACCCTCACTTCATAGGCGAGCCGGGTGACAGACCCCCCATCCGCCGAACGACCATATGCATCTTCTCGATCAGCTCCGGCATACGATAAGGCTTGACAAGCACGTCGTCGCACCCCGCTTTTTTGGCGTCTTGCATCTGCTCCGGCCTCGCGTTGGCGCTGACGGCGATAATGGGTATCCTTCCGCCGCTGGCGCAAAACACCCTCCCTTCCCGCTCCAGCTCTCGAATCCGCCGTGTACACGTGAGACCGTCTTGCACCGGCATCTCAATGTCCATGAGGATCAGGTTGGTGGCCACCGGAGGCGCCTGGGTGTCTGGACTGGTCTGGGCAAAGTACCCCTCTTCCTCCCCGTGTTGCAGAGACGTGGACAGCATGAGTCTCTCCAGGGCCTCGACTCCGTGATTGGCCACGTCGACGGTGAACCCCCTGTCCTGCAGACCCCGGCGGGTGATTTGCTGGTTAATCAAGTTATCCTCCACAACCAGGATCCCGTCGAGCCGGGGGTCGCGACCTTGGGGTTTCGGCCGCGAGCCAGGTGTCCTCCGCCCGTTCGTGGGGGCTCTGATCCGGGGCGCACTCAACGGGGTGTTGGCCGCGGTAGCCAGAGTCGCCGTCCTTACGGCCGCGGCCGCAGACTCGGCTTCTCTCCGTGACGCTTCGGTCGGCACGTATGCCTCGATGAAGAAGGCGAACGTAGAGCCCACCCCCGGCAAGCTGGCCACGCCAATGGCTCCCCTCTGTAGCTCCGTCAAGCGCCGCGAGATGAACAGCCCGAGTCCCGAGCCGCCATACTTGACATGGGTCCGCGAGCTCGCCTGCACAAACTTGTTGAACAGGTTGGACTTCTCGTCTTCGGACAAGCCCTGGCCAGTGTCCTTGACCTCGAACATGATGTACACCGGGTCCTTGCGGCTGTCGAGCGCAGGCTGTTCATACTCGTGTTCCTCCTTGCAAGATCGGGGGATGAACGTCACCGGAGATGTCTCGTCCGTTGGCCGTTCCCGAGACGCTTTCATGCAGACCGAGACGTTCCTAATGGACCCGGATTTGGTGAACTTGAGGGCGTTGGTAAGCAGATTGATGAGCACCTGCTTGACCCGAGACGGATCAAGATCGAGATAAACGTGGCCCAATTCTTTGTAAGACTTGTCGACCGTCATTTTCAGGTCAATGTCCACACGTCGTGCCTCCACATCGAACATCTTGATGGCTTCTTCCCCAATCTGCACTGGGTCGACTGTGCAGGGGGTGACGGCCAAGAGTTTGGAGTCCAGCTTGGACATGGTCAGGATGTCGTCCACGATCCGTTTCTGATGCTGCGCACAGGCCACAATGGTCTCGGCGTTCTCGATGCTGTCCGAAAGGAGCTGCTTGACATCAAAGTGTTTGTCGCTGCTCTCGTCGGGTGTTCTGAGGACCGTCGGACTGAGTGGCCGGTTGACGAGCTCCTCGCACCTCGCAAGAGAGGCGATTATGGCGTCGGAGCAATGGACGATGGCACTGAGCGGATTCCGCATCTCGTGGGACGTCATGTCGATGAAATTGTCTTGCTGTCGCTTCGAGTCGATGGCTTCCTCGGTCCGTTTGGTCTCCAGTTCCAGCTGCCACTTCTGCAACGAAACATCGCTGACACAGCCAGTGAACGACTGGACGATGCCATCCGAGTTGCAGACCGGCATGAACGTGGCGTTCACCCATCTCGGCGCTGTGATCTGGTTCCCCCCAGCGTCTTCGGCCGTCCATGTGGTTTTCAGACGGATCTCGGCCGTCTGGGGCTTCTTCTCCGACACAAGCCGGGTTACGCTCTCGCTCAGATTCGGGAGGTCGTCTTTGACCACCGAACTTTCCCACGGCCGCACCTCATGTTCCATGGGGTCCACCTTGCTTATGCCACACAATTCGAAAAAGACGTTGTTGGCGCCGAGAAGACGCCCTCCGGTGTCCATGTCAAACATGCCAACGGTGGCCAGCTCGGCCATTCTCTTCAGGTTCTCCGCCTGCTGGGCTCGTCGGGTCGCTTCGTTGGCGGTTCTTTGGTGGGCCGTGATGTCCGTAAGACAGGTAAAGGTTCGGATGATGGTCCCGTCCATGGCTCGTTCTGCCTTGGCCTGGGCCATGACGTATCGCTCCATCTTGTTGTCCAGGTCGCTATACAAATCGGCTTTGAAGGGGGACCTCCGTGTTAACATATTATTGGTATGCTCAGTTCCCCGCACTCGGAACTCGAACTCGACTTCGTCTTTGGTTTGCAGTTCCTTGTACGCCTCACGTATCTTCTCTCGGTCTTCCTCCAACACGCAGGAGAAAGAACCTCCACCCTCAGCCGTTGCGTCAGGATGTCCTGTTATACGGTACCAAAGACCGTTTGCAAAGGTGATGTTTCCTTGGCGATCGCCAATGGAGAAGCCGTTGGGGATGAAGTCGGAAACTGTCTGGAACAGCCGTGTGTATTCTGTTGCCTCCTTTGTCTGGTACGCCAGCTTCTCTTTCAACATGGCCTGGTTGTAGGCAGCTTGTTCGGCAGCATTTCGTCCCCGGCGCCTTTCCTCCTCCAGCAACACGGTGCACGCCAGCGATGTCGCGAGCTTCTGTGAAAGGAGCTGGATGTAAAGCCTGTAGGCATCGTCATAAGGCCGTCGAGGGTTGAGGCCTAGCACCAGAAGCCCCATGACCTCCTCCTCTTTCGTGGGTCGGATGGGCAGGATGATAGCGGCCTGACAAGGGTCACCGAAGCCGCGCCATTGCAAGCCCTTTAATAGTTCTTTTGGCAGACTGCCGTCTGATGTGCTGATTAATAGAGGTTCCTCGTTGCGCAGGGCAGCTCGGAATTGTGGCGCTAGGCCCGCGTCGGTCTCTTTTAGTCGGAGGGTTCCAGGCATGGCGGGATGGCCTGCCGGAACCCCGAGAGCGCCTTCCAGATGACACGTGTAATTACACCCGTGCCGTGCTTCGCTTCCGGAATCCGACGACCCGTCGCATTCGATCGAGTATAGCATGGCAAGCGGTATATCGTACGCAGGCTCGCATACCGAAAGCTCCTTGATCAGCTTGGTCCAGTACGACTTGACGCCCTTGGCGGTACCCAGCTCCTCGCCCATGTCCACCAACATCTTGATCCGTCGGCGAAAAAGGTGGTACAGGGTCGTATCTGTTATCAGGTGGATGAAACCGAGGCATTTGTTGTTGTGCATAACCGGAACAATGGACCATTTCAGATACGTCTCCAGCGGCGGCCTGTCGCTCTGTTCGACGAAGAACCGAAATACATCGTCGTTATTCGCCCGCCGACTCTGTCCAGGGTTCTTCATCATGTCCCTGAGTTGGTCTGCGATCTCGGGGAACACCTCGGTGCCGGAATGGCCCATCAAGCCGGGGTGCCGGGCTCCAATCATCTCTCCGTACGCTTCGTTGTAGACTGCGGTGAACTTATTGCCCCAATAGATTGCCGTGGGCTGAGAGTTACACAAGATCTGGCTGTACGACTGATGGAGTAGTGACGGCCATCGGTCCATGGGCCCGATGGGCGTTGCGCTCCAGTCGACACCTTCGACCATGTCGAGGAAAGGCTCCTGGTCGGGCATGAACTCTGGCAAAACCAAGGGCGGCTCAGTGGCTGCCCGGATGATCCGGGGGTGAGAGAGGATATCCTCTTCGGAGGACTCTGGCGAGGATAAGGACTGAGCGGCCGAGGGATGCGAGTGCAGTATGCCGCCCATGGTCTCTCTTCCTCTCATCGCGTCTGCACGCATCTCCCTAGGCGGCTCTGACGAGATGGGCAAGTCGTTGGAACTCACGACAACCCACTTGGAAAGCATGGGGTTCCGGGTCCAAAAATGGCTGTCGTACAGGAAAGTCTGCGACGGGTTGACGTCCTGGGCGGTGACCCAGTCCCAGAAGCTCGCGTGCTCGCGGCTCGTGATAGAGACGAGGACGTCGTGGAGGGCAGGCGCGCTGGCGAGAGCCGGGTTGCTGTAGACGACCTCGGCGTTGGCGGGGTCCTTGGGCGAGGCCGGGATCGCCACGACGAAGCTCGGTCGCGGGTCGGACTCGAGCAGGTCGACGACGCCCACGCCGAGGAGCGGGGGAGGATGCATGGCGGAGGGAGGGTAGGGTGCGAGTCTTCCGCTCAGCCAAGGGATCGGCTGGTCTTGTTGTCAGTCTCCGTCTCGTTTCTCATCCTCAACCAATGGTCGTTTGAGTATAGGATCAGAATCCTGCGGGCTGACCAGGTGCGACTTTTGGGCGCTGTGCTCTTCCCCGCGGCTTTCCTCCTCGAGAAACAAAAAAACAAAAGAGCAGGGGAATCAGGTCGGACCCGCCGAAGAAGGTAAAATCCGAGTCGACAGGCGCGCGGGCTTGCCAAGGGCAAAGCAGGGTGAGTGATGCTTGGGGGCTGCGATGCAGCAGAGGTAGATTTGGGAGGAGGGCGCAAGGTGAGTGGCCGAGAAAGAAAGAGCGCCAGACGCGAGCCGGGGAGGGGGCTGATGTGTGCAAGAGTGGCTCCAGAGTGGATGAGGTGGACGAGGTGGATGAGGTGGGCGAAGGTGAGCTACTAGGAAGCTGCGATTCTTTCTTTGCCGGGTGGGGGTGGATGGGCGCAGGCGGCGGCACACCCAGTCTGTCGTATCGTTCTCAGACCACAAGAGAGGAACCAAAGCTACCGAGTTTAAACTGGCGGGTCAAACTGGGTGGGCTTCGTCGCTTCGGCAGTACTCCCAAATGAAGGGTGTTGAAGGGAGGAGTCAGCACGGGGATGTCTGCTGTGAATGTGTTATGTGGTTGGCGGTTGTCAGTTGTGGAAATCTGCACTGGGTGGGTATCTCGCATCGGACCTTGGCCGGTTTCCTGGTCGCAACAGACGTGTTATCTACTATGTAATTGTGCAAAAAGGCTCATCAGACCCAATACGCCTGTTTCGGCTCGTGTATAAGGCGGCTGCAGGACGATGAATGACGGGGCTTGGAGGTGCAGAGAAAGGACGACGGGAAAAGAACAAGAGATGGCAAGCGGCCTTGGACCTATGGACCTATAGACCAAGGGGTAAAGCCAAAGTAGTATCACTGGTGGAGGGGAACCCGTTCTCGGGGGACGCGGACGGGCACGGAGACAGGGTTAGTTTTTGGGGGCTGAAGGTCGGACGGACGTCGCGTCGCAATGTGGCTTGATACGTAGATGGCCGTCTTTTCAGAGATGACTTTCTGGTCTTTGATGCCGCCTAGGTGTCGATCCGTTTTGGTGTGGGAATTAAGTCCATGTCCTGGCGCAGTTCCTGGCCTTGGGTCTGGTGGGAGGGGATTGTTAGGAGTCATTGAACTGGCAAGTTGAGGACAATCAGACCGGGTAGGTAGTGTACTAGGCAGACAAGGGACGGGGACTCGGGATGCGCTCCGATGACGACGGCCGCTGCGGTATCGTGACCCCGGTACAACGAAAACAAGCACAAACGTTGGCGATGGCTGGAAGGCTCCAGAGACAATGATTTAGACCGGCCGGTTAGCGGTTCCTTGCCATCCCCTTTCAGCCGTGCGTCTCAGCCCTCTCCCTGTGGACAGGCACCGTTTCCTCGCGACTACCGTAGGTAATTGTTGTCTGACGCGGTAAAAGCACGCCAGAGATGGTGACTGAGTGAACCCCAAATCCACAAGCGCGGACGCGGGGCCTAGGATCGGGGCGGCTTGTGGGCGTGGGCGTGGGCGTGGGCGTGGGCGTGAGCGTGAGCGGTGAAGAGGAAGGGTCGTCTTTGCAGGCCCATTTTGCGAGTGTGTGTGTGTGGTATTCAATCATCTGATGACGGAGCGGGCGAAGCGGACGGACGCCTCTAGGTAGGTAGAAAGGTATTGGTGAGATGGGATGAGATTCGGCCCTAGGGGACCACTCAGGCAGAGATCAACAGAACGGCACCCTCCCTGAGCGCGTGGGATCCGATCCCCTTAGACCTTGAGAGGGACCGCCTTGGACACCTAGGTATCTCACTCCTCCCTCGCCTCGAGCGTTGTCGGTCTGTCTTTGGCTCTGGCTGCACGCTGCGAAGAAAAACACAGACACCAGCCGGCAGGTTAAAAGAAAAAGTGGGATTCGCACAAGGAGGAAAACCGCACCGGCCGCGGTTCCCACAAATGGCATCTACATACCTAGCATGGCGCACCCGCCCAATCACCAGCGGTGAGTGTTGCCTCAACGGCGGAAGGAGAAGTACCGGTAGGGTAGTGTGGTGTAGTGTAGTGTAGTGTACCTACCTGCCTAGGTAGGTACGGTTTACATAGGACAGGGCTGGCGAGGAAGGCGGGAGGGGATCCGAATCAGACGCTGTGGTGTGACTGTCAGACTCGTGCCAAATCGGATCGACCTTCTTGTGCTTCTTCCAACCACATCGACCAGAGTCTTTTTTATTCTCTTCATTTTAAGATCGTCGGCCGCCCCCCCTCCGGAGGCTTCACCCCGCGAAACATGCCTAGCTGAGGTACGAAGTAATTTCACACTCTCTAGTCTCTACCTACCTTACCTAGGTACCTCCCTAGTAGGCAGTCTAGCCCACCGCAACGCCCGCTCATTTGCCAGTGACGTTATTCCCCACACGTCATCCCGACCTCACACGTGGGGTAGCAATAATCCATCGTCTTCCCAGGTCGCTGCGCTAGTCGCGGGATCCATACTGACCCCGTTTATTTGTCCTTGACTAATATACTCTGAATCTTACCGATAGTTACCTCGTGTGCATTTGTGCCGTTCCCAAAGGCTCATTGCGATGCATTTCCATCTCCCTCGCGGTGACAGCAGCCCGCTGTCGTCAGATCGCCTCCCGCTCCCGCCTGTTGGCCTACCTAGTCCACAGCGTGTAAGCGCGGCTAGCGTTCCTACTTGTGACGTCACAACGCGCTGGACGCCGCGTTCCCGTGGAGGAAACAACACTGCACACGGGCCTCCAATTCTCTTCCTGTGTGTTGGACCAATCACAGGCCGCAGCTCAACAACCTCATCCAGCCGCTCACCGACGCGTGATTAATTGCGCGCCCAATCACGAGAGCGGGGCACTGGCGCTCACCTGCATGCCTCGAATTGGTCTCCCGACATCTATTTCCTATGGAGTCGGGACTGGCTAGGAAACTAGTTTCGAATCGATCGGCAACGCACCGCAGCCCAAGTCTGGTACTCTCTCCAGCCCCTGTGTCATTACCGGTTTGGTCTTTTTTTTTCTGCTTCCTTTCGGTGTTTGGCAAAACTCGACATGCTACAACTATCTCGTGGTGTCAACTTAGGGGCACTCCCCTCGTTTGTGGACCAATCGCCGTCCTCCCGCATTGGGGGCCATTGGGGGCTATTGGGGGCCACGGACACGCGGTTGCACCAACGGAGGAACCGCCTGTCTCTACTAAGGAACTCTTAACGTCATTCAGCTCAAGCCAGCCGTCTCACCAGTGGGCTTCGGCAGGCAGCCCGAGAATGTCTCACTTTATCAAACCCAAGCCAGCCACATCGGTGCTAATACTAAGAAGCTCGAAATCTGACAAACGCCCAATGTTCTGTTCTTTGGCACCTTCCCCACCCATCCGGTGCGACTATAATACGAAGCCAAATGCGAAAACGAGACGATGCGGCGGCCATGTTGGAGTGTGTGCTTTGAACGCAAGTGCAAGATCATCAGGCACGACATCTGAAATCGACGGGTGGACAGCGCTGTCTTATCCGGATCTACTTCAACCTCGCATAGAAAGGCGCGGTACTCGCTCGCCAGGCTTCCTTTCCATATGAATGTCATGTCGTGATAAAAAACCAGTTCGCCTCCGCGGCCCGAGACAATGCACCCGAGACCTTCGCAACCCCTTCCCAACGTGCCGCTTCCGAGACACTACGACGGCCATCGACGGACGGGCTTTGGCATAGCGAGAAGATGCGCTTCGAGGCCCCGTTCGTTTAGGAAAATATCATCCCGATGACATGTCTCATCTCACGCGCGTGGACACTTCATGCGGTCAGTAGCGTTTCTCCAGAAGCCCAAATCCTGTTGCGGCTGGCTAGCGTTCCTTGCGAAAGCTACCCCAATATCGATTGATCTAGATACCACATGGACAGAAATGCGATGCGTTTTTCTGGCCCGGGCAAAACCACCCTAGTGATTTCTTGGTCTAGAGATGGTATTGAATCTATCTTGGGGTACGGATATTCGGGGCTAAGATGCCTCGGAATCTCTTAGCCTGGTGGAAAGCTTGCGAGACGGGCTGTCATGCTTGCAGCATCGTCAACATCCATGATGCGTCCGCGCACACCACGAAAGCTTGGGCGAGATGCACGCTGAGCCCGCTATACTGCCACTCTCTATCCAAAGAGAAGGTGCACAAGTCGGCTATAGTCGGCGTCCGCAACAGGCAGACAGCCTGAGAGACTTCCCTTGGCGCCGGAACTGAGCCTGATTGCCTTCTTGATTCTTCCTTCCGGGGCGTCAGACCTTAGAGGCTCCAATAGCAACCATCTCGATGTCGAGACTTTTATAAAGGACCGTCAGAGGGCCCGTGTCCACGTTGCCAACACTCCGGTAACTAAACGCCGGGGGCCCGGGGTCCGGTTGGAGATCATGATTCCTTGCCGCCGGCTGAAAGCGGGTTCCCGGCTGGCGGCAGCACCGCCGCCCGCGCAACCTAGTGACAACTTTTGCTGTAGTTGTACTTGCTGTGTGCCACAAACAGACACCCATCGGTATGGTCGGCCACCGGGAGCCAGGGGAGTCACATTAGACTGGGTAGATGTTCTTGTGTACAGCTACACTCGGTTTTCTGGATTTTGGAAACTATTTTCTGGCTATTATCTTCGCTAATTTTAACGTTATTGATTCACGCGTAATCGACTCTGGCAGCCCCCAACCCTGTACCAAAGACATTTTCTGTCGACACCTAGCTGGAAAACGACGACCCAGTTCAATCGTATCAGTTACCGCATACGAAGCTCAAGCTGGCAAATTCCTCTCGATGACGCTCGCAAAGGTCGATCAAGTTACAACCCAGTCTCGATGACGAGTTGGGGCCCAGCCGACTAGCATTTGAAGACATCTGAGTAAACTGTATATGTCTGTTATCCCATCCGTTGTACCGATTTGTAAGGGTCCCTACACGTGGGCGGGTGGGAACTTGTCCTGCAGAACCTGTGAGTCTACCAATTCTCACCACGCTCAAGCCGTGGAAGTTTGGCCGTCAGGTCGAACTTACTCGTGAAAGAAGAGAATAGAAAAGGGAATGCTTCAAAGTTTTGAATGGGTATGGTTAACCTGCGGACCGCTCGAGCTCAGCTCCGGTGCAGGGGACAGTTTTAGGTCATGTCCAGGACCACGTCATTTGCCCCCAGAGTTAGTTCTCTTTAGGTGCCGTAAAGCTTCTCGACGATCTCATTATGGCACTGGCAAAGGTAATGAGGAAACTGCCTCGCATTTTTTGTATCTGACGTTGACGAAAACCTAGGTGTCGTGGTCAACATGCACGAGCCGACATCGCCCAGCCAAACGAGCCAATGTCCATATTATCTATCTGATCAAACCCGCCGTGATCAGGATCACCAATTACCTCCTCCACTTTCACCTCCCCATGGTCCTCCATTCTGGCCATCGGCACCTTCGGCTCCAGTTATGTCTTGACCGAATGCTTCAGTGGGGTCGGTAACTACGGAGTTGAGAGAATCGATGACACCGTAGACGCCAGGGCGGCTTTGTCGTCCTCGCTTTCGCTTCATGGCTTGGAAACTACCCAACGCGACCAATTCTTTCTTTTTGCGAGGACCCGTCGCAGATGGACCATCTTGTCGGTCACAATCTTCTATGACATGGCCAGAGCTTTTGCATCGTTTGCAATACACAAGCGGGTTGGTGCACTGAGTTTGACTGTGCCCAGCTTGCCCGCAATGCTTGCATCTGACTTCGGGACAGTCAACTTTCTTGTGTCCTAAACCCTTGCATTGGTTGCACCGAGGGTTGGGACAGTCTCGGTTTACATGCTTAGTGGAACCACACGAGTGGCAAGCCCGCTTCGGCTTGTCGGGACAGTCACCAGCTTTATGGCCGAGCTCGTTGCAGTGATTGCACTTCAACGTTTTCTGCTTTTTCACTCTGGTAGCTTCCGGGTTGAGTCGACACTCGTTCGCTCGGTGGTTCTCTCCGCGGCAGTGAGAGCACTTGGTGCAGGCGTCCCCGGTGTGACACTTCCAACAGTTCGAACATACCCGCCTGCCCAGGCAAGACTTCTTGTGCATGACGGAATCCTCGGCGTCACACTGTTGACAAAGCTTCGCCTTTGGGCAGTCGCTAGTCAGGTGTCCGAGCTCGCGGCAGTTACTGCATTTGATCTTGGGGCATGTTGCGCGTGCGTGGCCGGGCTGCTTGCAGTAGCTACACGAAAGCTGGTCGTTGCAGTCGTCATCTTTGTGAGTCGGGCTGTTGCAGTTGGTGCAAGATAGTACCTCAAGCTTGTAGTTGAACTTGGAGGCATCATCGATGATCTGTGCCAGCTTGCTCCTTTTGGCGCGGGAATCTGTGAGCATGCCATCGTTCACGATGATAATCTCCGCCTGGATGGCTCTGGTTGTCGCAAGGCAGTTGCGGTTCGGGTCCACGCAAAATCCTGCCTGGTAAGTCTGAACATAGTCGACGATAACCAAGTCACGCTCTTCGCCTTGAGAGGAGTCAAGAGTGCGAACATCGAGGCGTTGCAGATCTTCGTCTGAGATATATCCATTGGAACGTTCATCCGCTAGCACCTGTCGGTAGAGGTTGACCTGTGCTTTGTACAGGGAGACAATGAGGATTCTGGCAGGATTGGCCGACGAGAGATCTGTCAAACGATCGTTTTTCAGAAAGCCCTTCACTTGATGCAGTACTTATTCGACATGCGTGCGGTTCTCGAACGAGGTACCACTTTTGGTTGCTCTGCTGCGAGGAAATTGCACAACAAGACGAGATGTCCTTTCCGACGCTTTTGGGCCGAGTAGACCACTCAGCTCATCGGCGAATGCTACCGTCGACTTCGGCCATTTCGTTGCGAGACAGCCCAAGGAACCAAGCAACTCTTGAGGAACCCACTGTGACAAGTGGTTAGGTTTCATATGTAAAAAGGTAGCATCCATATTGAGGTGTAAACTTACTTGAAC
The DNA here is from genome assembly GCA_034509685.1 of Colletotrichum cereale. Taxonomy (NCBI): domain Eukaryota; kingdom Fungi; phylum Ascomycota; class Sordariomycetes; order Glomerellales; family Glomerellaceae; genus Colletotrichum; species Colletotrichum cereale. The sequence goes on from JASUDE010000156.1 coordinate 29,129, forward strand.
ATCGTAAACTGTCTCTTCGACTTTTTCCTGGCCACTGTCTGTCCAGCCTTCTACGCTTCCACCGACATCCTTAAAAGAGTGTTAGCTGCGACGCGAATCAAATGAAGCAAGCTTCAAATCAAAACATACCTGTGGACCGAAGTCGGCTGCATCGGTACCGTCAGCCATGCTGGCCTGATGTCTTCTTGCTGTGTGTGTTCGATGAGCTTGGTCTGAAAGTTGGTCTAAAAGTTGGTCTGAAAGTTGGTCTGAAAGTTGGTCTGTAAGTTGATCTGAATGTTGCTGTGTATGGGTAGGTGAAGGATATCGTCAGTTGAAAGCAAAAAGAAGTGCGTACCTTCAGATTCGGACCTAGTTCCTCTGGGGATGATCGCAACTTGAAGAGAGAAAAAAGAAGACCGAGAAGCGAGGTAAGGCGGAGGGCAGGTAAGAGCAGGCAGAGCTGAGTAGGTCGAGGACAGTCGACGTGCCGCACGTGATCAGCTTGGAAGGAAGGCCTGGGAAACAGAAGAGGAAAGAGGCACTGCGAGACAAACGGACAGGGAAGGAAGTTTGGAAAGCAAACAGAAATGGAAGGAAAGCCACAAAAGGGCAGGAAAAGGGAAACAAGACAAGACCTAGGTACTTTGACAAGGTATCTGGTAGGCAGGCTTTACTATCTAAGTCCATTTTAGAATTTCAGAATGCTCGGAATGATGCAAGAAGCGGCCAAACAACTCTCCAACTCTACTGTATCTCGTCTCGGATATGATTCTCGTCTCATCAGCTGCTTTGGTTGTGAAAAACCAACACACGCCCGCCTGTCTCCTCTGCTCTGTCCATCCTCCCCGTGTCCAACCCGCCCGGTGGCTGATCTCACCACTAGACAATGCCTCCCCCGCGTTTACCGCGCCGCCACCAAGCTCATGTAAATGCCCCAGGCAATACCGGCGAGGGAGCCGACCAGGTTCCGGCCCTCGATGCTCTTGACAAAGGCAAAGTTGACCAGGCTGACCAGGGGCCACAGCTTCAGGCCGGCGGCGAAGATGGGCAGGAACTCGAGCTGGCTGCTGCGGACGACGGCCCGCCAGTCGACCTTGCTGTAGTCGACGGCGCCGCGCGAGAGGAGGTACGACCCCGAGTGGTGCGCGGCCGCGAGGTGCTCCGGGCGGGCCATGGCGGTCTGGATGCTGTGCATGAACATGCTGAAGGCGAGCGTGTTGAGGGCGGCGCCCACGGTCTGGTCGAGCACCAGCTTGATGAGCGTGTTGCGGATGTTGAGCTTGGGCTCGACCAGCTTGTCCTCGCGCGCCTCGCGGTCCAGCTTCTTGTCGTCGTTAGCCGCCGCCGAGGCGATGGCGTCTTTGGTGGGCGAGACGTTGTAGGCCGGGAAGGTCTCCTCGATGAAGCCTTGCCTGTGAAAAGGGAAAAGAAAGGGGGAAGGTCAGTGACGACGTTCGAGCGCTGACCCGGGTCTTGGGGGTCGAGTGAACAGGTATGGACTCATACACGCCCACGTGGAAGCAAGCGTGCCGGGACGGGGACTCACCACATGAAGTTGGGTGGCGTGCTGATGATGGTGTAGAGGATGAACTGGAAGACGGGCACCCAGTCGATGACCAGTGGACTCTGGTCGTCGGATTAGCAACGAAATCTTGAGCCGCAGTAAGACGGCGCCACGGTATGCGGACTATGCAACACATCCTTCCGGCGGCCCAGGCGTGTGGAGGAGTCATCATACATCGGTTTGGTAGGCCGTCAGGGCTTGGGCCAGCAGGTTCGACGTGCCGCTGAGGACGGCAGACTGGAGAGTCGCCGTGACGATGGGAGAAGGGGCCATGATGAGGGGCTCTGAAAGTCTCGAGGGGTCGGGTTGAGAAGCTCTCAGGGAGAAGCTGTACGAACGGCGTGCGGAAACCCTTTCTTGCGAGACGCGATGAGCGATATGTTGTGGAACCCGACTACACAGAGGCAGAGCGATATAATCCCTTTCGTGAATACAGCCTTGAAAGGGTGTCTGAGCTGACGTCGTTTATATGCCGCGGTATTGCGCAACTGAAGCGAGTCTATTAAAATCTGTTCAAAAGGGAACCCTTGAGGCTGGCGAAGTTGAAATCACGGCGAGTTTCGACGGAGTTGATGAAATGATATATAGGCCCGGCGGATTGAGGATTTCGGCACAGGTGGTTCGTGTGGAGGAATGGGGGACGCATTGGAACGCTCCGCCCCCCCCGGTTCGTGTGGAGGTCGCCGGCCAAAGTTCGGGTCGGCAAATGAGGAAGTACATAAGGCTTGTACTCCTCCAATGGGGCGACGGACAGCTGTCCGTTCCAGCTTCAAGCAGAACATGGCGAGCTTCAGTCAGAGGGCATCAGCCCGGCATCAAATATACCTGGGGTCTATTGGCCGCTTACGGTTTCTTTTGTTGACTTGGAACCAAGGCCAGGTATATACTGTTTCCTAGGGGTGTAACTGGTTGCATGCCCTTGGGGAGATACTTGCATGCAGGTGGCGGCAAGGAAGTTAATCTAAAAAGGAGCTTGACGTGTCGGCCAACAAAAGCTTGTTGTACTAGCAACATTGCCCAAACAGCACGTCGCTTGCATGATCATACGCCACTCATTGCATTTCAGGAACACGATGCAGGTATCTAATGCTGAGCTGACATGGATGGCAGCTTTGTTTGATTTGTACTTGTCCATCTCAACCTCTGCATAGTAAACTGTTCCAAGTCACTCCAAACTACAGGGATTGAGCTTTCTCGGCTCAGAGCATATCTCGACCGCATCACAGGCTCAACAGCAAACAACCCCAACACGCTCTAAATACGTGACGTGTCGCATTATCGTGCACGTGTGTTCGACTCTCCGAGTAAACCCTCGCCTTTTGAAAAGGGAATCCCGTCCTTCTAATTGGCTTCGTGGCATGGTTAAGTCCAGCTGGGCTTAGATTTCTTTCAATGCCAGCCTTTTGGCTCCGTCCGTTTTGCATCATAAACCCCGCTGTAATGACGGGATCAAGGTCGCGTCAGGATCCACATGAACAGAAGCTGGACAATGTACGAGTAAAAGAACAGGAACTGGGTTCTCTGGTTCCGCTTGGCACGGGAATCACCAGTCTGCATGGGACCAGCGCCGTTGGCCGCGTTCTCGGGTAGAAGAACGTACTTGAGGGACCGCATCTGGAAAGAAGCGTTAGTCATCACAGCTGCGATAAGAGGGCCGGTGCGAGCATGCATACCAAGAACAGAGAGTTGGCCAGGAAAGTGTAGAGGAACACCGACCAGCCGATCCAGCCACCTGTGCCCTTGCCGCCGTTGAAGGTCTCGGCCACCGCAACGGTGACAATGATACCAATGAACTTATAACCCGAGTACGCAATCAGATCGTAGAGCTGCGAGTCGTTCGATATACCCAACAGATAGCAGCCCAGCTTCAGACCCAGAATCTCCACAACCACTATTACCAGAGCCGTTGACGCTGTGTATCCGAGAAGCTCGGGCTTGAACTGGCCGCGGAGGCCGGCGATGAGTGTGGACAGGAGGATGTACGTCACAACGGCCATGACGGGGATGTACATGTCGGGGCTGTTGATGTCATCGCGCGGCGGGAGATACCATCCCTCCTGACCGCTAGGCCCAACGGACTGCTTGCGCGACCATGGCTTGTGCCTCCAAGGGAAGAGGACAAGAAACAGCTTATTGATGACATAGGAGTTAGAGACGTTGAAGTAGTGCTTCAAGGCGTTGACGTTGACGTATCGGTTGAACTGCAACAAGAATTAGCTTCGTGTAGGTCCGACGCATCTGACGGAGCTCGAAGGCTCTGTCAATATCAGTTTGTTGGAGCATGTTTCTCTCCCTCTCTCGACGTACGTTCTGCTCCATGTACTCCTGGCCATGCTTGAAGGCCGTCTGTCCGAACTGCGCCGCGACCTGCGCCGTTGGGTCGGTCATGAACTGTCCATATGCGCCGAAAACGTTCCCGCTCGTGCCACCCTGCTGCTGGTAGGGGCTGTTGTAGCCTTGTTGCGATTGCGATTGCGACACGGGCGGCGGGGGCGAGCGCAGCTGGGGAACCGTCGAGACATGCTGGGGTACAGGGTGGTGCAAGGGGGGCGACTGCCCGTACGTTTGTGGACGCTGCATGATGGGCAAAGGAAAGCTTGTGTGGATTTCCGACTGTGTCGTGGAGGGATATGGCGAGGGCTTTGGTCCGGGAACCGGTAAGCTGTGTTGGAGAGGACGTTCGGCGTTCGCGGGTTTTGGGATGCCTCCCTTCTGTGAGTCCACGTCGTCTTTGGGCGGGCCGCGAGCTGAGGTGGGTGGATGTACGGATAGCTGGTATGGAAATGTGTTTACTTCCATGTCATCAGCAGGGGCCGAGCTCTGATCTCACACTGTATGGACGTGCAGAAACACGCGGCGGAAGACAGTGCGGATGACTGACGGATTATCCTCACCTCCGGAGCTTATCGATAGGGGTCTCAAGCGATGCGGGAGCAGCCCATCTGCGAGAGGTGCATCCAGCCCGCCCGCCTTATCGGCCACGGGTCTGCGCCACAGGTCAGCTTTTTGGATCATCGAGGAAGTCGCCCCAAATCAACGGTTCCCCTCTGCCTGTCGTCACTCTCTCCCAACGTTTTGCCGTGTCGCCGCAATCCAAGGAACCGAAGCGCATACACAATGTTGGACACGTTCGAGATCCTGACCACCTCCGGTGTGGTCCTCTGGTCCAGGACCTATGCGCCCGTCAACCCGTCCGTCATCAACAACTTCATCGCCGATGTCTTCATCGAGGAGAAGGGCGGCGCCGCCTCGAGCCAGTCCGCTGCTAGCAACCCACCATACAAACGCGACCAACACACACTCCGTTATACGTTTGTTAAGGAACTAGGTGTCATCTTCGTGGTACGTTCCCCCGGAAGACCTTCGGCACCCAATGCGCTCCTCCCAGCCATGCATGACACTGACGGACTTGCGGGCAGGCCGTTTACAGATCACTCCTCCACTTGTCATGGATTGACAAGCTTGTCGACAACATCAAGACGATTTTTGTGGACTTATACGGCGAGCAGTTGACGAAGCCTCACACGACGTTGGTCGAATGCCACAAGTTTGACGAGTACTTTGACCAGCAGGTCAGGGAGCTGGAGACGACGGGATCCAAGGGCGACTCAAACATCTCGGAGGCCGAGTTCGCCAAGGAGGAGAAGACGTTGTCTGGAAACCTCGGCGACGACCCTCCCCTTCCCCCGGGTCTGCATTATAGGGGTAAGCCGAATGCGCCGCGCGCCATAGTATCACGCGATCAATGCTAACGAGCGACCAGGGCGCGGTCTGAACGCCGCGAGCGGAACATCGAACGATTCGACGCCCATTGCGACGCCCAGCACCTCGCGGCCCTCGACCCCCGGTACCAGTAGTGTTATAGTAGGAAAGGCCGGCCCCGTAGCGAAGATGTCGCGCCGCGCGCGCAAGGCCGGCAGCTCGGGGCCTGTCTCGTCTGGAGACGAGGCGGCCGGCAGGAGGCCCAAGGTCGCGACGCGGTCCTCGACGAAGAAGGGCCGCAAGTGGGACGCGGACGGTATGGCGGACGAGGACGACGACGTGGTGCTCGACTACTCGGCCGCTCCGAAGTCGGCGACGAGCGACTCGGAAGCCGAGCCGGCCGGCCGCTCCTCCGCGGTCGAGCACATCGATCACACGACATGGGGTTCCAAGACGGCAAAGGGCCAATTCGTGCTGAAGGATCTCGATGATGAGGTGCACGATATCCTGGCCTCGGCGCAGGCCAAGAACAGCACCTCCAAGACGGAAGCCTCTGGCGGGCTGATCGGGTCCGGCCTGAGCACCATCGGCGGACTGTTCCGTAACGTTGTTGGCGGCAAGACGCTCACCAAGGCGGACCTCGACAAGGCCATGAAGGGCATGGAGGAGCACTTACTCAAGAAGAACGTGGCGCGTGAGGCCGCCGTTCGGCTGTGCGAGGGCGTCGAGAAGGAGCTCCTAGGCGTCAAGACGGGCAGCTTCGAGAGCATCAACGCCAAGATCCAGGCCGCAATGGAAGCCTCGCTCACCAAGATGCTCACCCCGACATCCTCCCTCGACCTCCTGCGGGAGATCGATGCCATCACGGCGCCGCCCGCGACCTCCCTGCGCAGGGCCCGCCCGTACGTCATCTCCATCGTCGGCGTCAACGGCGTCGGCAAGTCCACCAACCTGTCCAAGATCTGCTTCTTCCTCCTGCAGAACAAGTACAAGGTGCTTATCGCCGCCGGCGACACCTTCCGCTCCGGTGCCGTCGAGCAGCTCGCCGTCCACGTGCGCAACCTCAAGGAGCTCACGGTCCGTGAGGGCGGCCACGTCGAGCTGTACCAGAAGGGCTACGGCAAGGACGCCGCCACCGTCGCGCGTGACGCCGTCTCGCACGCCGCCCAGGAGGGCTTTGACGTCGTCCTCATCGACACCGCCGGGCGCAGGCACAACGACCAGCGCCTCATGTCTTCCCTGGAAAAGTTTGCCAAGTTTGCCCAACCCGACAAGATCCTCATGGTTGGCGAGGTAAGAACCCCCCCCCCCCCCCTAAACGCAGACGAGAAGAAGACCAAAGCTAACACGCGCCCCCGTTCAAGGCCCTCGTCGGCACCGACTCGGTCGCCCAGGCCCGCAACTTCAACGCAGCCTTCGGCGCCGTCCGCACCCTCGACGGCTTCATCATCTCAAAGTGCGACACGGTCGGCAACATGGTCGGCACCCTCGTCAGCCTCGTCCACGCCACAAACGTCCCCGTTCTCTTCGTCGGCGTCGGCCAGCACTACTCGGACCTGCGCAACTTTTCCGTCAAGTGGGCCGTCGAGAAGCTGCTGAGCAGCTCTTGAACATGATGTGAGAATAAGAAAAGAGAGAAAAGGAAAAGTACCATTTGTAAAATCGACACGTTTCCGTCACGGGCAAGGGAGGGGAGAGAGGGGGGAGTCGCGGTCTTCTCCAGGCGCGGGTTGCTTCCAATACACATACCATACCATACCACATTCTAATATGACTTGGATGAAATGAATGAAACAGAATAATCAAGTTAAAGCCTGGGGCTTTTCTCTCTCTCTCTCTCTCTCTCTCTCTCTCGCCTCATGATATACTTACTACCCCCTCAAGACCCCCCCTCTCCTATAGCCATTCGCCCGCCTTTGTTGACCTCTTGGTCTACTTCACAGTTGAATGTGTCTCCCGTCTCGGTACACCGGTGCCATCCTGCAGGACGAGCACCAAACTCGCACTCGTCGCCAACACGAACCAGTACAACACGTCAAGGGGGACAGACACAGCGTTCAAGAGTCTAGGTTGAGATAATACCCAGATCAGGCGTGCAAATTATTACTATATACGTTCTTGTGTAGTGTAGTAGTAGTACTTGTGGTGGTGATGGCAGGGAGGGGGCAGTAATAGTGTTATAGTTGGGCCAAGCGTAAAAAGCAAGCATAGTGGCGAGCGGAAACTTTACAAAGAGCCTCCCTCGTCCTCCCCCAAAGAAACATCCTCAGTTCGTCGTCATGTTTTCCTCCGCGATGCCTCGGACCAAATAAACAAAGGAAAATTAATTTTAGCCCTCAAGCTTCGATCCCCAAGGAGAACAGTAGCAATAGCAAATGTCTGTTGACCCCCAAAGGAAGGGAAGAGGGGGGGGGGGGGGGGG
>JASUDE010000156.1:36808-96306 GCA_034509685.1 Colletotrichum cereale
TAAGTCTTGCAAAAAGGGGGTATCATCATTCTAGTGTGTCCATTCTTGGGCTCAAAAGCATGCTGCGTGAAAAAGATCGACTGCGGTGCGAGTGACAAAGGAAATCCTCCACACTTCCACATATCCTCCCGCTCGTCGATGCTTCTTCTTAATCTTCAAAGAAGTCGGTGTCGTCAAAGTCGCCTGGGTGAGCGTCCGAGTCGTATGCGCTTGACCGCATCATCGGGGGCGTCATGGGTTGTTGGGAGCGACTCGATGGGCGACGGCCGGGCGGGCTCTTCAGGGGCATAGGCTCGGATGGTACATCGGGGAACGACGGTCCCCGGGCTCTGTTCTGAAGCTGCTGAGCCGTGTACCGACGGCCGGTAGTCTGGAAGGCCGTCGGCTGGGGTTCCTCCGTGCTTGCGGGAGGGGTCTGGCGGAGGCCAGAGGCTGGTGGCGTCATCAGACCATTAGCGCTGTTGCTGAATGATGCCGAGGCCGTGGATCGGGAGGGGGTATGATTGCTGCTCAAGGCAGACCTTGATGCTGGTCGTGGTGTTCGTCCCCCTGACGCAAAGATGGGCTGTTGGGACTTTCGCCAGTTACCCCATGCCGCGGCCAGGGGGCCGACAGCTTGGGCGACGCGGGGCGAGGCGGCCTCGCGAAGAGACTGCGCAATGTTGGGCAGGTTGATGGCCGATCCGCCGTTCATCGCGCGCTCGCGCTCTTGCTCCTCCATTTGAAGGTTAGCCTTGAGACGAATGGCGGCATCCTTGACGGCTTCTCTGTCAAAGTCCTGAGCGGATACGGCAAGGATGATGTCTTGCAAGTCGCCGTGCCTCACGGCAAGGAGCTCACGCAACCAAGTGATCTCGTCATCGCGCTTGGCAATCTTCGTCGGCGCCTCCGGGTCGAGCTTGTCGACGGTGGACTCGAGCTCTTCGATGCGCTGCTCACGGGCCTGCAGCTGCTCCTGCAGGACCATGATGGACTCCCGCAGGGCCTGGGGCGAGATCTTCTCGGGGAGATCCATGGCCTTGGGCACGGCGGCGGCGGCGGCGGCGGCGACGGTAGCGGCAGCCTTGGGTTGGAAGGTCGCAACGCGCTGCGCAGGTGGCTCGACACCCGCGGACTTGGCGGCTTGAGCGGCGGCACGAGCAGCCTCCTTGGCGATCTCGAGCTTCTCTTCCAGGTGTGCGACACGGTCTTGCAGGTGCTCGGTCTTGGACGTGGAAAGGCTGAGACGCTCGAGAAGGTGCTGTTCAGTCTTCTGGCCATCCTCGACGGCGTTGCTGAGCTGGCGCTCCCAGCGGGTTTGGAAATCCTCGAGCTCGTTCTGGTGCTTGCGCTTCAGCTCCTCGATGGCTTCGGCCTTGCTGGACTGAGCCTCCTCCATCATCATCTCAGACTGGGCCTTGGCAGTCTCGACATCCATGTTGGCCTGGTCGAGCTCGGCTCTGAGCTTGACAACCTGTTCCTCGAGTTCCTCGCGGACAACGTTGACGTGGTGGTTGGCCTCGTCAATCTCGCGCTGCATAGAGGCGCGCGTTCGCTGGACCTCGTTGATACCAGACTCTCTAGCCTCCTTGAATTCGCTCTGGTAGCGCATAGCAGACTGGTGGAGCTTGTGGTTCTCAGTCTTCATCTCGCCGAGCAGGCCCTCGAGACGCTTGCACTCGCTGACAGCACGCATTCCCTGGCGCTCGCCGTTCTCCAGTCGTTCGATCTCGGTCTCCAGACGCTCACGTGTGCGGGCCTCGGCTTGGAGCTTAGCGTCCAGGACCTCTTGACGCGCGAGCAGTGCCTGCTCGCGCTTGGTACGGCGGGCGTTCTCCTCTGTGATATCACGAGCAGCCTGAGCCATGTCTTCCTGGAGGGAGACGAACTTTGCGCGCCAGCTTTCTCTGATGCGCTCGTTTTCTTGGAGCTGGGCTCCGAGGGAAGCGAGGAACTTCTGCAACTGCTTGTTCTCGTCGAGGGTCTCGTTGAAGTCGATTTGCTGTCGGCGGGCGGTCTCGACGGCGCGCTCTGCTTCGGATCGCCAGCGGCTGGCTTCTTGGTTGGCGGCACGCAGGTCGTCATCCATCACGTTGATCTTGTTGGTGAGCTCAGTCTGGGCCTGCGTGGCGTCGGTCCGTGAGGCCTCCATAAGAGCCATACGCATGGCCTCCTTGATAGCGGCCTGCTGCAAGGCTTTGACCTTCTGGGTTTGCTCATCGACCTCCTCTCTGAGACGGTTCTCCTCTTCGGTGGCAATGCGGAGAAGCCGCTGGACCTCGGAGAGTCTATCTTCGGCGGTACGGCGGCCATCGAGCTCTGCCTGGGCTCTCTCCTCCTGGTTCCTGAGCTTCTCCTCGAGGTCACCAATGCGGTTGTCAAAGATGCTTCGGTTCATGATTTCGACCTCAACCCGGGTCTCAGCGGCTTGCAGCTTTCTCTCCAGCTCTGCCGCGAGATCTTCGGCAGCACGACGATCAGTGACCTCCTTCTCAGTCTGGTTTCGCTCGACGTAGAGGCGTTCTTCAAGGTCAATGATCTTGGCCTGGAGCTCACTGAGCTTGTTGTTGACAGCCTCGTCGTTGCTGCGATCAGTAGTGGCTTGCTGGGATGGCGTTGGCATGCGTTTCTCGACAGCCTCCTCGACAATGTTGCGCAGATCCTCGCCGCGGAAGTCGAGACGCATAGAGGCGCCGAACTGCTCCCTCATCTCCTCCAAAGCCTTGAGAACGGCAGTGCTGGAGGTGTCGTCGGAGGCGACAGGGGCGGCAACTGGGGCTACCGGAGGAGTGCTTCGCTGCTGTACCGCAAAAGCGTCGAGGACGGCCGCGCGGATCTGCTCCATACGTTTGTCACGGCGCGGGCTCAATGACCGGCGGGGCACTGGCTCCTCGTCCTCATCATCGGCATCACTGTGCTGGATGTCTACGGAAACGCTCCGGCGGACGGAAGAGGAAGCTCTTCTGGAGCCGCCCCGAAGGGACTGCTTAATGGAAAGAAGGGCCTTCTCCAAGGGGCCGAGGCGGGCGGAGAGTAGATCGCCGACGGCTTCGTTGACACGGCCGTCGAAGAATTGGACACGCTGCTCCAGCTTGGCCTGTTCCTCATCACTGAAAGCTTCCTCCCAGTCGCTGTGCGCAACGCCCTCTTCGCCGTTCAGATGGGTGATGGGAGCATCAAATGACTGCCTGCTCATCGGAGGGTCGACGAATGGATCCTCCAGTTCTGTGCTTGGCATCGCCGAGTCGTCGGCAGGGAGATCGAGGTATTGCCGGGCGGGACTGGACGTCCTGCTGCGGTACTGACTGCCAGCTTGCATCTTATAGGGCGACAAGTTGGTAACGCCAGCGACCTGGATCTGCCTCTTGGGGCTGGGCTGGTGCCAGTTGGCAGCTTCGGCAGTGGCCTTATTCACGCCGAAAGTCGGGTCATTCTGGTTGAGGTGATCCATGATGGCATCGATCTCCTCAAAAGTCGGCTCGTGGAGCTCGTCATTGGCGTTGTTGGCGGGTTGGTCGCCAAAGGAGAAGTCGTGGGCCAGGGACTCGTCGACGTGCTCTTCGGCCTCGGAGACGACGTAGTCCTCGGGGATCTCTCCTTCTTCGAGGTCCTCCTCGGGTTCACGAGCGGGCGAGGGGGAAGCCGCGAAGCGAGACGCAGAAAGACCCTTGATCTTCGGCGGGCTGGCGAAGCGAGAAGCGCCCAGTCCCCTGGGAGCACCGAATTTGGGAGGGGTCGGTGCGCGGGGAGACGGTTCGCGCGAAGGCGAAGACTGAACCGGAGCCTCGGTGCTTGGCAGGACAGGCTCGACGGTGTCTTCTCTGTCGCGATCGTCCTCTTCGTCTTCGTCGGACTCGGTCTCGGGCGCGGCAGCCCAGCCGCCGCCAGGAATGAATGCCCTAGCGGTGGCAGACAGCGACTTGTTATGACCCTTCTTGTAGGTGTCGATACCGAATGGCCGGGCATCGTTGAAGTTCTGAAGGTCAGACTTGGACGCGAATTCGAAAGGTGCCCAGTTCAGCTGCTGCTGATCAGGCGAGGTATCAGAGGGGCTAGTAGCAGTGACAGCCTTGGAATCAGTAGGGTGCTCGGAAGCGGCAGTAGAAGACATTGTGGTGTCTGCAGGCGTGAAAGCTTGCTCATCGCCCGACTTGTGCTCGAAAGCATCCTGTTCTTCCTTTGATGCGAGCTGAAGCGATTGCATTGCGGTGGGCTCAGGCGATGGTTCAGCAAACAGGGGAACATCATCGCCGTCCCCTCTCGAAGCCTTGGCCCTCTTGATGCGCGACTCGTCAATCAAACGACCGTCCGCATCATCCGGAAGATCGTCCTGGGACTCGTTGTCCTTGTTGTTGTCGCTGCTGCTAGGACGAACGATCGGAATAGCCTTGTTCTTTTTGGGAGGCTTAACAACGTCAGAGAGGCTCAGATCAATATTACCGAAAATCGAGCTAGTGCGGTTTCCGACGCTTTCGCTGCCCGACACGGGGCTGGTGACAGAGTCCGAAACATTCCCGAAGGGTGTGAAGGCTGGGGCATCCGGTCGGAACTTCGGACCAGAGGCAGAAAAGCTGAAGTCGCTCTGGCCGGGGGAGAAGACAGGGGCAGCAGCATTAATTTTGGAAGAGATGGACTGTGCGCCAAACGAATGTGCCGACGGCGAAGCAACAGAGGATGGGAAAGATCCGACGCCCGCCTGGAAAACAGACGGCTGGAAGGCATTGCTGCCACCTCCGAAGGTGAAGCTAGCCTTGGACTCGTGGCCCGGGTTGAACTTGAACTCGGGGGCCTTGACGTTGAGCTTCGACAGCGACGGCTTGCTGGCATGGCTGGTTCTTCTCGGCATGCCCGAGTTGCTCGACGCCGACGAGACGTCGTTCCACGGGTTGCTTGCCGTGGAGAAGGATCGCTGGTGCTGCTGCAAGAGCGTCGTAAGGCTAAAGTCTTGCACAGGCGTGCCAAGGTTGCTGGGATTGGTCTCGATCTCGGCCGCCTCGTCGATCCGGTTAGGGTCAACGTCGTGCCATCCGACCAAGCTGTCGCCACGAGGACGCGTCTCGTCGTGGTGAGAAAAGAAGTTTTGTGACAGCGAGTGGCCACGGCTGTGAGGCCGCGGGTGATGTAGAACAGGACCGTTGCCAGGTTGCTGGACATACTGCTGTTGCAATTGCGGGTGCGTCTGGAACTGGAGGGAGGTTTCCCTCGCATGCGACGGGGGCTGCTGTTGAGAGAAGTCCACAAGCTGCTCCGCGGCGTCTTCTTCGTTATGCGGGCTGTAGTCCTCGTGCTCCAGCTCGTTGCGCATCTGTTCCTCCAAGTGGTATTCGGCCTCGTCGATTTCGGCCTGGAGGTCGTCGTCGTTGACCTGCGCCTCCAATGGCTTCGCGGGGGTCTCCTCTACTTCTTCTTCTGCCTCCTCCTCATCTTCCCGTACCTCCTGCAGGCGTGGGGATGCCCGCGCAGGTTGCTGTTGGTGCATGAACTGCTGGTGGGGCATCATGGGATACTGCAGAGATTGGTGCCGCTGGTGTGCGTTGAATGCAGGACTGCCAGTCGGCGCGAAACCCTCGGGAGCGAAGGGCGAAATAGGAGAAAGAATCCCATTGAACTGCGAAGGCGAATCGGTTCTGTGCTGCGAAGGCCAGCCCATTGGCGAAGGCTGATTTGACATCTGGAAGGGCGAGTGGCCCATGGGGACCGAGATGGACTGTCGGGCGTTGTACTTGGCCGGGTGACTTCCAAACCCAACGGGAGAGGCCATGCTCGGGCTTTGGCCTGCGGAGGAACGCCCACCAGGCACGAACTGCGACGGGAAAGGGTATCCTTGCACATGGTTGCTCGAGGCCGAGGACGTAGGCATGGGCGGAGAGAAGGGCAGAGGCGGGTATTGCACCGAGGCCTGGCGGCTGGGCTGTGATGCCGCAGGCGATATTGAGGGCGCGGGGGGATCGTCATCGCCAAAGGACACACCGAGAGCTCGCAATTTAGCTTCGTTAAGCTCGTTGACGTAGTTCTTCCATGCTGCGACACGGTTAGCATGGGTATCGTCCTCACGTCTGAAACCCCCGGCTTACCGTTCAAGTCAGGCAGTGTGACCTTGTACGTGTGTTCCGCACGCTCTCTAGCAACCTCGTCAAAGTCGGGCCAGGCGTCTCGGCTCTGGGAGTATCCCGTGGGGGCCTGGTACGTGCCCTCTGCCACGTCCAGGTCAAAACCGCTGATGTCGTACCCAAGCTCCTGCCACGATCGAAACATGCCTTCAATCTCGGTCTGGTTCAGCGGTTTGGGCGCTTGTCCAGGGCGCCCACGCTCATCGTCTTTGGGAAGAAGAACCATAATATTCTTGCCCTTCCACGGGACCTTTTTCTTCAACCGCGGTGTCATGCTCGGCTCCTTGATCGAGACTCTTGCCGAGGCACTCCTCATCGGTGTGGTGGGAGCTCTGGCTGTCTCGCCATGTGCAGCACTCGCGCTCCTTCTGGGCGTTGTAGGAATCACAGGGAGGTCTGGAAGCTCACCGGCCAAGTCGGCCTTTAAGAGGTCTGGGCTCTCCATAGTTGCGTCGGCGACGTCGTCTCGAGGCTTTGTGTTTTCTGGTTTTAGTGTCTCGACACTGGATCGGGTGCGAGGGTAGCGAGGCTCGGTGAGCGATGCGCGGGTAAGGCGCGGCCGGGCTCTCGGTGTTCGAAGCGACTCCTTCTCGTGCCAGACAGCTTCGTCGCCGGATCCTGAGCCGCTCAGCGAAGAGTGCTCGCTTCCGTCGCTGAACCAATGGCGACTCTCCGAGTTTTCGCCCGCTGTGTGTTGGCGAATCCAATCCTCAGTCAACCGCCGTGCAGGTCGTCGAGCGCGATTGGCGAGGACTTGAGCGGCGCTGAGGTAGGGCTCGGGCGAATCGTCGTGGTCGAACGAAAGCGCCGGGGGAGGGCGGAGAAAGGGGGTGCTGATGGCAATGTGATGGATTGGGGAGTCTTCGGATTGATCGCTGCCGATGCTTTGGCGGCGGAGAAGCGTCGTGTCTTGGGTCGAGTACGGTGAGCCCCAGCTGGCGGTAATGTATCTCTCCTCTTCTTCGACGTTTGGTTGAGTCCTCAGAATTTCCCGAGCTCGGTCAGGGAGTCTCGGCGCGGGTAGCGAAGGCAAAATGGGGGAGGACCCGAGGTCCTCGCCGTCGGCAACAGTGGACGTCGAAGAAAGTGCGGGCGACGTAGGCGGCGACTTGAGCGATGGACGATGAGGTCCTTTGCCGTCCTGTGCAGATGCAGCAGGAGGAGAATGGGTTTGCTGTTGAGGAGACGTCTTCGAGGGACTCTGTTTCAATCAGGAATGGGGCCCAAGATCAGGGTGGCGTCCACCGTGGACTGTCAAGGTACCACTTGGGGAGGGGGGAATGTGAGGTGAGGTGAGGGAGGTGAGGTGAGGTAGCTTGACTTACCACGGTGAGATCAGCGCAGACGATGGGATCGTCTGCAGCCAAGTCTCTTGAGATTTCGCGTCGAGGACCCTTTGTTCACAGCCCTCAAAAAAGAACAAAAAACCGGCATGCACACACGAAGCAGGCCGAGAGAGAGAGAAAGAGTGAAAATCGGGGAACGGACAGGCTGTCGAAGTTGTTGACAGGAATAAGGGGGTGGGAGGAGAAGAAGCGGCCCCTGTGATTGGAGCCAGCTGTACGTGTGTGCGTGTCTGTGTGTGTGTGTGTATATTTGGGGCCCGGGTCGGTTTTTTTTTCCCTTGTCGCGACGACGCGTAGGGAATTCTTTTTGGGGTAAGGGGGGGCGCTCTGTACTCTGTATAGCCAGCAGGAATAAGGTATTATTTGCAGAGGTGGTCCGGTTCAGGGATTAGACAACGGGGGTGGTTGCAGAAGGGAAACTGGGGGAAAGGGAAATTATTGACTAAGGAGCGACATGAATGCAAAAAGGCGGCAGCTCGCGGGTACCGGACGCATCGGGATCACAGGTCGAGCTAAACGATGATGATGAGGATGATCTTGATGACTTGACGGGTTGTCGTCGATCTATGGAGATGGGAGACTGGCTGGAGAAGAGGGAGGGGGAGGAAGAGGATGGAGACGGAAGAGTTTGTGTGAGGGAGGTGAAAAGAAGGTGAAGGTTGGACAGGCTGGGCAGAGAGAAGACCAAGGCGAGGCGAGACGAGGCGAGAGTGAGAGCGAGAGTGAGAGTGAGAGGCGTGACACTCGAGACAAGTCAAGGCATTGCATGGCACGGGAAGCTAATGCGAAGGTTTCCTACTGTTCTTGGAGATGATGGTGTCCAGGCCGTGTGGGTGAAGGTCCAAGGAGGACTCGAGGTACGGATACCTTACTTTAGTATGCACATGCACAGACAAGGAACGGGGATTCGACGGGACGGGCAAGGTACAGGTACGGCAACGGAAAGGAGCAGGTACAGCAGAGCTAAGGCACGGCCATGGGCGTTGATGCCGCCAAAAAAACCCAAAAAGGCCCAAGAGTTTACATACCTAGTAAGGAGTATTCCGTCTCTGGCAGGCTGCAGCCAACCCTCTCCCAAAAGGATTGGCCAGTCCGTCAACATCGACGGTGCGTTCAATGAATGACTGGAGGGAGAGAGAGAGGTTGGTTCACTCTTCTCCGGGCCGTTTGCGTGGAACATTTGGAACCAGTGGCACGACGAGATTCGACGTTTCTGGGGAGGGCGGAGAAGGGCGAACGAACAGCGCAAGAAACAGCTGGCACCCACTCGCCTCCCGGGCCCAGGTCCTGTTTCTCTTCTTTCTACACCGTACCGGTACGCTCCTTCAATGCAAGAGCAAGCAAACACATGAACGAACCACGACGGAATGTCATTGGGGATTGGCAAGACATGGGCCAGGCAGTGAGAGAGAGCCGGGTGGCCCTGCTTTCCAATGGGATGGACCGGGGGGGGCGTGCCAGGGACAGGCTGGCAACTTTTTGGCTTGGCCAAGGTACCTACCTAGCTCGAATCACAACCTCCCCAAGACGGCCACTCACTGATGTTGTTTTAATGAGCGCCCCCGCTGCACCACGGGGCCGAGCTATGGCCAGGGGGCAATCTCTCGCCTTGCCTTGCCTGCGCATGGTGGCGAGGTACAGCCGACAGAGAGTAATCATTTCACAATATAATGTACCCCCCTAACAGATCGCCCGCCCCGGCAATCGCGTTTCCCCCCCCCTACTACTACGTGGTCTCGCATCGCTTCTGGAGCTCTGGGTGATTTCCGCTCGATGAGGCCGCCCCGCCCGCTTGAACTCGTAGACGACATCGTGTTATTTGCCAATGGCTCGATGCTCACCCGGCCCGTGACGCTCGTGGTCCAGATCGCGCCTGCCTCTCCTGTCGACTCGTCCGTCTTGTCCTCCGTTTCTCTGCCGCGGCTCGACTCATATCAGGCGCCTCAAAAAGTCTCCTTCTTGCCTGGAAGCGGTTGTGTCTTACACGACGACGATGATGACATGTCTCTTCGCAGCACAAAAGTGAATTCAAAAAACAAAACAAAAAATCCAGGAAAAAGTAGCTTCGACTGGCCGGTGTCGGCCGATTTGGATGTTCTGCTGAGCAGGATATCGTATACTTTTTTTTTCTAATTCCTTTCTTTTCCCCCCGGTCTTGCATAGGCGGCACCGTCGATTGGTATGAACGGGGTTTCCCTTCCCAGCCGAATATCCATCAGTCATGAAGACAAACTGGCGGAATTGAGATTCTTCAAGACCCCTCGACACTAGGGAGAGAAAAAGCCACTTGCGCCTCTGGGACGACCCGGCGACCTGCATGACGGGAACAACCCCCTCCCCCTCCCCCATCCTGTCAGGATTCCGGGGTCCATCCCTATTCGGCGCACGTTTTTATCCGAGGGTCATTTGAACTCGATATTTGAAGGCGATTGAGCTCCGACGGCGCGCTTGCGGTTTCGACCCAAGAGGAGAGGAGGGGGGAGAAGAGTGCGGGTGCGGAATCAAAGCGCTTGCGTCCCATAGTTAGCACAAAACCTCGCTGCGTCAGCTTCGGCTCTTGACAACCCTCTTCCGGGTGGCAGACACGCAGACACGCAGACACGGTGGGTGGGTGGACGCTTGTCCGAATGCCGGTCTTGGCAGTTCTCGGACGTGTGAGAACAGACCTTTGGCATTTTCCCAGCGTCTTGGTTTTGACAGGAATCGACAAGTTGAGATGGGCCGGCTCGTCCTTCTTCAGAGACAATAATGTCTCGTTACTTGACGCGGTCCCACGGTCAGACAAGACGCGCGGGAAAAAGCACAAAGTCACCAACGGCGGACGCAAGGGAGGGGGGGGGGGGCGGCCCCGCCCGCCCCCCCCCCCCTCGTAGGGAAGCTCGAGGGCAAAGAATAGAAAAAGAAAAAAGAACCAAAAAACCGCTGCAGCGTTGAACCTGGTGTTGTTAGATTGGATATCGCGGGCGATATAGCTGATCAAGTATACCCATCGAGAAGGTAAGATTGGGGTGGAGGGGCACGGGGGGTGTTTCTTCAAGAAAGTCTTTTTATTTTATTTTATTTCGTCTCTCTCCCAGCACCGTTTATGCGTCTGTGATCCTTATCTCGTGCAGGACCACTTTCTCCGGGCAGGGTAGAGATCTCTCATGGGTTCTCACAACGACGTTCTCGCCCTGCCTGGCTCTGGCTCTGGCCACCTCTTGTCGCCTCGGGGGCGGGGGGAGAGAAGGCACGTTTGTTCCAAACACACCAGCTCGAGGTTTCGAGCGAAACGCCAGGTTCCACCCGCACTTGATCTGCCTTATTCGCTCTGTCATGTTTCAACGTAATATTACTCGTAGAAGACAGGCTCTCGCTCGCCAGCCGACGACTTGGAGAGTGCCGGATATAACCTCGTGCTTGTGCTCTCATAGGGCCCCTTTGGGGAGAAGAAAAGAAAGAAAAGGAGGAAAAAACGCCAAACCCAGCTTCAACATATATACCAGCTGGGTGTTCCCAGCCACCCTCACTCCCCCCCCCCATCTGGCCTGGCTTCATTCTTGCCCCGGGCCAAAGCGGCTTTACGTTCCCATGACCATGATGACACTCCTTCCCGTAGACATGCGCCGCATGTTCCCATGGCCGACATCGCCATGTATTTCGTACGACCTCGGCCTACGTACACACCCGACCCCGCTGCTCAGCCTCGTAGAAAAGAGACAACAGCAGCCCGCTCACGGGTCACAAAAGATGTCAAAGTTGCCATCCGTGGCCACGAACACCGCGTCGCTGAAGCTCGTCTGCCCCGACTTGTCGATCGCCGACTTGCACTGCTCTGCACATGTCACCCGTCGCGGTCAGCGCGCTGCTTCGTCTTCTTCTTTGTTGCCCACCGTGTCCCGGAGACCGACTTACCGGATTGCTTGTCACATTCCGACACCGCAAATTTTGGCGACCCGTTGTTGGCGGCGTTGGAGCACTTGTTCTTCTGGTTGTCGCACGCTCTGTTGGCCGCTGTCGCGAAGTCGGGCTAGCAAGTCCGCGGCATCAGCATAAAAGTCCTCTCGAGTCCCGGCGAGGTGGAACCCGGTCAAGGCGGAAAGTGAGGTTCACGAGCTCTCCCTCCCCCCTAACGCATTGGGATCAAACTTACAAAAGTGTCACCGTCGACCTCGAACGGTCTTTCAGGGTTGCTCGACTTTGTGATCTGTCCGCGGGCCCCCAGGAAAAAGTCAGCCAAACCTTCTTCTCTTCATTCTCACGCCGCTTCTGATCGTGCTTCTTCGGACTGAAACCGCCATCCCCCGCATGGCCCCCGAAATCGCCACACCGGAACTCCCACCCGAACACCACCCGCTACCGCCGCATTGCCGCCGTCGCGGGGGGAAACCGAGGGGACGGAAATAGTGGTTGGGGATTAAAAAGGGGATAACGTACCGCAGACGCCTTGACGCCTCCCACGTTGCCTTCAAAGGTCTGTAGGTTCTGCACGCTCTGCTGCCGCGGCATCAAGCCCATCTTCCAGCCCATGCGCATCTCCTCGCCCATGTCGAACGCCATCACGCCCGCGGAGGCGACGGCCGCCACCGAGAGGCCTCCGATCAACAGTGACGTCCGCATCGCCGCTGTTGGTGCTTTTTTTCTGTTATTGTGGTTGTTGCTGCTGCTGCTGCGTGCTTCCCCCATTCGCTGCCTGTTGACCGGTCGCCTTCGTCGGATATCCTCGGTTGAGCGGTCGTTTCGGGATTTGATTCGTCTCGTCCTCCCTTTCGCTCAGGTCTGTTCTCGTGTGATCGTGACGATAGTCCTCCCTCGCTAGGACCTCCGGGGTTCCTATTATACACAGGGATTGGAGGCGGCGTCTTCGCCGGCTCGCCAAGCTGAGCAATTGTAGAATAAAACGCGTCCGGAGACCGAGGCTCAGCCTCGTCTATCTCGTGTATGGCGTCGTGCAGTCGTGGTGACGGATCGACTCGTGGACGCAGCGCTGAATCTAAAAGAAATGGATCGGCAGGGCAGAAAGGGAGGAGAGCACGAGTGTGAACAGGATCGAAAGTTTAAATTTCCGTCCCTTAAACTCCAGCATTACTACTATTTTCTGGTGAACGGATGGCCGCCGCGGCCGCAGCAGAGAAATGACCCGAGGGAGGGAGGGATAAATGCGGTTGGTTGGCTGGGAGCGGACCTGAAACACCAGAGGAAGCACTATCCAAACGGAAACCCACTCAAGGGCCGCGGAAATGTGACAGCGCCCCCAGCCTCACACACGAAACATCAATGAGACGGGTACGTTCATAACCACGGACGGGACCAGCCTTGCACCCGTTGCGCGTGCGCCCACGTGACGATGCCTAGAAGGGATGGCCAGGCCTGGCAAGAACGAAACTTCTGGCTGCGTAGATGTTCGGATGGCAGATGGATGGGAGGGGCGGCGATCGTGCTGCCGGTAAGCGATATTAAGTTTTGGGGAAGGGGGTTCAACCGAACCGCTTGAACTATACGTCCGGGCCATTCCCCTTTTTCTCTTCGCTGCTGACTGACATCACTTTGCGTCGCTTTGAATGTGGTGTGTGCTCTGCTTTGCCTTTTGTCCCTCGGGCAGAAAACCTCGTGTTGCGGTCGTGGTATTAAAGTAGTATTTAAGGTGCATACGTACAAGCAAGTCATGCAAACCTAGCATGGTGTCCATCTGCCTTGCATATCTTGTCTGTGTCTCTGCTGTCGTCGATGCCCTGCCTGAATGCGCGGCTCGTTTGGGGAGCCCACGTTGATCGAGCCGACTCATCATCCCGAAGTCCAGCTGATTAAGAAGAGGAATCCCGCGCTCTATGTACATGTACTCTATTCATTAGGCCTGAAACTTTGCGATATGCAATCATGCCTGCCGTAGCAAATTTGGCGGTCCGAAACTCCGTTTGGCTGGCGCGGAAAAAAAGAATATGCCAGCCGCAATGTTTGATAGAAAAGAGAAATCATGGTGTGTGCCCATCCGTGGACGAGACCGGGGAATCAACGCTTTCTTCCGCAACAAACAATCATCACAAAGACTCGAGTCGACGTCGCCTTTAGAAGTTTGACGATGCGTTGACTTGGTTCGGCGCGTGGTAGCTCTCGAGAGTTGACTGGAACGGGGTGCGGCCGGCTCCTTGGGCGCTGCCGATCTCGGCTTTGGGCTCGTTGCCGTATTGGTTGTTGTACTCCATCAGACCGTCGTTCTCCTCTGCCAGCTTCTTCTTGCCCCAGATCCTCCACGCGAGAAAGCCGAGGGCGCCGAGGACAATGGCACCACCGACACCGACCACAACACCAATGACAGTGTTGCGAGTCTGGGTGGACATGCCAGAGGACGAATCGCCAGAGTTAGCCTCGTTCAGGCCCGGGGTGGAGGTGACGGTGGCCGCCGAGGTGAAGGAGGTAGGTTGGCCAGCGGAGTTGGTCGTCATGATGACGGTTATAATGGTAGAGGTGACAGGCTGAATGGTGGTGGAAGGCTTGGCAGAAGCGGTACGGGTGCCGCTGGCCGTGGACTGGTCGTTGTTGGCAGCCGACGTTGCGCTGGTCTTGAGGGTAGTGGGAGCGGCCGAGTCGACAGGAGTGGTCGATGCGGGGGCGTCGGCGCTCGTGGTCGGGGCCGGGGCCGGGGCATCAGAGGTGGTAGGTACGACAACGGCAGTAGTGCTTGTTACGGGTGCTGGCGTCGTGGTTGTGGTCACGGCGGGAGCGGCGGAAGTGGCTGGGGCGGGAGAAGTTGTCTCGGCGCCGCTGATTCCTGTTTGTCTCTTGACGACCTCATCGCGGGGCTGGGCTCTGAAGTCGAGCCATGATGCCTGGGCGACAGAGGCGGCGGCGAGAACGTGGAGCACGCTCGTGGGACGCATGGTGAATGGCTGTTGTGATGGTTGACGTTGGTAGAGGAAAGCGGTTGGTGTCTTTGGGGACGGATGGATATTTGTATCAGATATCCGTAATCAAGACCCCTTCTTCCTGTTCGTCAGATAATTACTGCGTAGGAGTCGTCGGTGATTGTGCCGAAAAGCTAATTGATTGGTATGTGTTTCGGGGACGGTGCGTGGCAAACCAAGGCGAGTCGGTTCGTCTGGAATTCTCGGAAAGTTCTTTCGTCGAGGTGGTGCCGAGTGGGTACGAAAATAGCACAACGGCGCGGGTCAAGAGGAGAAAGCGGAAGCGAGTGGTATGTAGGTGAAGAATAGGTCAAGAGTGGCTGTCTTCTGTTCTTCAGGCAAGGGTGAAGTAAGAATACTGCAGAGGGAAATGAGAGGAAGGAAACAAGAGTGACGATAGGAAAAGAGAAAAAAGCGAGCGAATAGTTTTTAATCAAGTGAGGGAGGGATGGGGGGTTGTGGTTGTAACAATCAGGTGAGTGGTGTGGAAACGGGCGGGAAGGTCAGAAAAACAAGACTTCTTTCTCCTCGTATTCAGGGGCGAAGAGGAAGGATAATACATAGTGCTATGCAACACACTACCTAGGATGGTCAGTGGGCGTGTGGCTGGCAGGTGTGTGCGGTTGCCAAGTGGGTAGAGAGAAAGAGAGAGTGCGCTGTAGTAGGTGCCGTTGCACCTGCACCTGAGGTACCACCAACTAGTGCTTTGCAGGGGAGCCTGTCGCACTGTCCCCGCGTGGTGGATGTTCATGGCTTCTTCGCGGAACATGCATCCGCTATGTTGCACGAGCACGCACCACAGGGAGGCTAGCAACGACAGGTACCTACACTACAGACTACCTGGGTACGGATACCCGCCCACCTATCCTGTAGTTCACCCAAGGTCCGACGTGTCAGTAGTATGGTACCGGGGAACGGGAAGTCGTGCAAGGGACGACGTGGTGACGGCCTTATTGCCTAAGATACCAGGCCACAATTCCTCACATGTGCTCGCTTTCTGCGCGATGACAACCATTCATTGGCTGTGGAGTGGAGACGTTGGCCTGACCAAGTGGCGAAGCTTGCACAACGACGGATTCAGCAGCCACTCAGAGGAATCGGAAGGGAAACCACGACGAATGACGGAACAGGTGGGTGGGAATTTCGGTACATGCAAACGAGGATAGTGACGCCCGACTCCGTTCTCGCACTGGGCACGTACCTTATTCACTACTAGCGGCACTACGTAGTATGTACAGTAGGTAGATACCAGGTAAGGTACCCGAACCTAGGTAGGTAGGTACCTTGGGTACTCTTGTCGCTGGCACCGAGAAAGTGGCCGAGAAGTAAGCCCCCAAACTGTCAACTATGACTAGCGGCCAGGCCGTTGGGCAAACGGCCTCTTCTAGCCCTTCTAGCCTAGCAGATCGCCCACGCATTCTGAGACTGCTGCATTCCCTTCCTCGGCTGGCGCTGTCCTTTTTTGTCTGTCATCGAGTGTTTTCCATGCGCGACAAACGCAGCGAGACCAAGGCTAGATGGATGGCGTGCTGCCTGTTTTCTTTCTTCAGTAGACGCTGAGGTCCCAAAAATAACATGGCCTGCCAATGTCTGTCTGTCAGTTTGTCAGTCCGCCGCTCAACGGCGTCTACCTACACGTAGCACACAGGAGTTGTTGTTGCAGTCTCTGCCAGCCACATCCAACGATGACGATGCGCTGCTATAGAGATCGCTCTGCCCCTTTCTAGTACTGCCTCTACGGCTCTACCTAATATTTACCTAGGTGCTTATGGTACATCGTTCGGTCAAAAAAGGAAGGGAGCGGCGCGGTTGTCCTTTCGTCCACAGAGTCGGTACTAGGTAGTGTATGTAAGCAGTAGCTGCCTTATGGATCATGGTACCTGCCGACACTTTACTTGAACCGCAGCTTGCAAACGAGAACAATGCAAAAATACCAAATGCAAAGTGGCAACGGAGACTTCCATAGCAGCAGCGATCTCGTCTCTATTTTCAGCACCGACCCATCAATCACGATCGCCCGCGCCTCCACCTGTGCGGTGCAGTGTGTGGTGGTGAGTGAGTGTGGGCCCAGCCTAACCCGGCTATTTTCCATTCAGGGTCTTCCAAGCCCGTCCCCACCACCCACTATCCACCGCCCACCGTCCACCGTCCCCCGGCTCTCTTCGTCATTCCTCCCGGCTTCCTTGGGAAATCCGGATTCCGCTGCCTTTTCAGACGTCGGCATTCGTCGGCTGCTCTCCGCCATCCCCCTTCCACATTGTCAACCCTCCGATATATCAAGGGTCTTATAGGGGTTCCAACATACAGCATTGGCCAAGCACATCTCGGACGGGGAGCTTCGCCTCACTCAGTCATTTAGACCTGCTCTCCGCAGCGGCCGACGTCACTTCTGTGCTCTAGCGTCCTCGCCATTCACCGACCCCGTTCCTGGAACAACATGACCGCAGCATGCCGCAGAACGAGAATGATGCTTGTCGACAACCATTGCGGTGGACGTTCAGTTCGTGCACCGCATCCGTGTTGTCTGTGGCGCGACCGGCTCGGGTGGTCTCAAGGAGAAACTTAATCTACCAGATGTTCGTCGGCTCTCGGAAACGCCCTTCCATGCAATGCGCATGCGGCCGCGAATTTCCAGATGAACCTCCCAAAGAACGAGTCGATGTGAAATGAGATCTCTGGGGCGAGGACCACGTTCCGTCCAGCTTCTACGCACCTCACAGCCTCTCAATCCCCAACAAACGGTGGCTGACCGAGCAACAGACTGCGCTCTGAACCCGTCGTCCCCCAGAAGCGGGATTGTTGGTCCCTCACTATTCTGACAGCTGAGCCACCTCCGAGTGTAACAAATTGAGGAATCCAGACGCCAGGCTCTCAGATTCCTCCTACCGGCCAACGCCCACCCCACTCCGCGCGGCCTCCCGGTGCCGACCGCTGGACCCCGGACTCAACACCCTGGTGAGAGTTCAAGACAACCGAGTTGCCAAGATCGGTTAGTTCGCACGTAGGCCGTGCGTCAGCCTGCAATTAACATGGGGACCAGTGAGTCATTATCGGCTTGTCTGATCACTCACAAGCAGTCTACCGCCCGATGATCAATTCATCACTACTCGAATTACCTCAAGTGCACCGTGAGGTGCTTCACTTGTTGGTTCTGCTTGGAGACATCTGTTTTGCCAACCCCCACAGCACGAGAGCCCCTGGCCAGGCGTCGTAGAAATCTTGAAGGATCCTCGCTAGGCAACGCCATTGCCTAAACATCGCAAACATGAGTCGCGGGTTATCTGGTTCATGCATCACGTTGCACACATCTTTGCTATTCAACGCTAGGAGGAAAACATTCGACAAAGACATCCCAATTGTTGTTGATCTCACAAGGGGCACTATCGAGGACGTATACCGTCGGCCCTGCGGCGGCGATCCCACAGTAGTGAATGAGTCGGATATCGACCTTCGCGGGAAAGTTGTGATGCCTGGATTTGTCGACGCCCATACGCATGTGTTTTTGCATTCATACGAGTGAGCCGTATCGGACTCGTACTATTGTGAGCCTTTCATCTGACAGAGCTTAGTGAAGCTTCGTCCACCGTCCAGATGCGAGACGAAAGCATCGTGGAGCGAATCGTTCGTGCTACCAATCACCTCCGCGTCGCGTTGCTGTCCGGTTATACCACATACAGGGACCTGGGCACCGAGGGGATGAGGTCGTTTGATGCGAACCTCAGAGACTGTGTCAACCGAGGGCTCCTTCCGGGTCCCCGACTGTTCGTCGCCACGGAATGCCTTGCAAGCACCGGGCCTTATGAGGTCCGTCACGAGAACACCCTGGCCAGGCTGCCACGCATCTCTGATGCTTGTGATGGACCAGTGGGCGTCCGGCAGGCCGTCCGACGCCGCGTCGGCGACGGCGCGGATATCATCAAGTTTTACGCCGACTATCGACGAAGAGTTATGCGATTTCCACCGCCCGTCCAGCCACCACGCGATACGATCCCTTTCCTCCCAGCCGATCCTAATCCGTCAGTGGTCATGTTTAACCAGGAAGAAATGGACGCCATCGTGCAAGAAGCGAAGCTAGGCGAGTTGCCGGTGGCATGCCACGCGGGTACCGCAAAGGGCGCACTCATGGCCGTCAAGGCGGGAGTCGATACCATCGAGCACTGCAACGAGGCGACCGACGAGGTCTTCCGGGAAATGCACCGTCGCGGGACCATCTTCGTTCCTACACTGGCGGTGCTCCGGACTTCGCCAGACTTTGATAACATTAGCAAACGGGTGAAGAGAGCGCACGACCTCGGCGTACGTCTTGCCGCCGGTGGCGACACAGGAGCCTTCCCACACGGGGAAGGCGCTCTGGAGATGGAGCTTATGATCCGGGCTGGGGTTCCCGTGGCGGATGTGCTGGAAGCATGTGTCATTGGCGGCTGGGAGAGCTGCGGTAAGGAGAAGAGCGGTTTTGCATTCGGTTCGATTGAGAAAGGGTACAGAGCCGACATCATTGCCCTGGAGGCGGACCCGAGAACGGATGCTGGGGCTTTGCGGAAAGTCGCCTTTGTCATGAAGGACGGCAAGGTCTGGAAGAAGGACGGTCGGCCAGTCGGCTTCCTCGAGGAGCAGGCGGATAGATCAGATCATGAGGAAGAGTCGGACTGGGTTATTGTTTGAATGTCGTCATATGGCACCTATCGGATGCCGTTGGTCAGTTGTCCGTATGCACCAGCTGGTCATTGAGATCAGTCAGGTTACATTTTTGCAGTCATGTCGCCTTTCATGATGGACAGATACGGACTAGATACTACCGAGCTGTCCCGATTCACCCATTCCCGCTCTGTTCTCCAAGAGCCCCCGATGCTTGCTAGTTACATCGCACATTCGGACCTGCTACTTCAGGCCTACGGCCAAGGTCAATTACCTTGGAAAGGTGCAGTAACTCGCCCAAAGGTAAATGATCCCACCAGATCTCCGCACGGTTCCCGTGAAGGAGGTCGACAAAACGTAACGCATACTCTGCGATCTCATGCCTGCTTAACGTCCGAAATGGCTGCCAATGCCAGAACAAGCTTTCCAAGCCCACGGGCATCGGACGATCGTTTCGTATGCAAAGCCTGTCACACCCGTTCTTCCGGACATCTCCCATCTTCCTCATGGCACGTTACTGCGACCTCCCGGGTCAAGATGAGGGGAAATGAACATGCTCACCGCTGCCAACGTAACCTGACATATTGAACTTGCGCGGAAGTGGCGGCATAGCACCTAGCCGGATGTCAAGCTTTTGGTGTTCGCGGCTTAAAAGACCCGAGGTTCATCGACATATATGGTGTACTGACGGCACGACGACTAGCATCCTTCTTCGACAGTCAAGTTACCCGTCGGGTGTCAGCCAAGAATGAGAATACCACTATTCTCAATCGCCTCATTGGCTTTCAGCATCTCCTCTGCCTTGTCGACGAGCGCCATCGGAGCCCGTCCTCCTACCCTCATCGCCGACGCTCACAAGGGAAAACAGCTTCAAGATGTAGTGACCTGGGACGCCCAGTCGCTCTTCGTCCGCGGCGAGCGCGTGATGATCTTTTCCGGGGAGATACACCCGTTTCGCCTGCCTGTCCCGTCCCTCTGGCTGGACCTGTTCCAGAAGGTCAAGGCCCTGGGCCTCAACACCGTCTCCTTCTACGTCGACTGGGCCCTCCTCGAGGGCAAAGCCGGCGATTTCAGCGCAGATGGCGTCTTTGACCTCCAGCCGTTCTTTGAAGCCGCGACCAAGGCGGGCGTGTATCTCATCGCGCGGCCTGGGCCGTACATCAACGCCGAGGCCTCCGGTGGCGGGTTTCCCGGGTGGTTAGCGAGGACTCGAGGGAAGCTGAGGACCTCGGATCCCGAGTTTTTGTCGGCGACGGATAAGTATGCTCTTCCACAAAGACTGGCTGATTGGGCGAACCGTGCGGCTGACCTCTCGTGCTAGCTACATGGCGAGGATCTGTGCCATTATCGCAAAGGCTCAGATCACCAACGGGGGACCGGTCATTCTGTTACAGCCGGAGAACGAATACACAAACTTTGCAGGCGGCAGCAAAAACGATGGGAAGTACTTTCAATATGTCATCGACCAGGCACGCAAAGCCGGGATCGTCGTTCCGCTCATCAACAACGATGCCAGCCCTGCAAGGAACAATGCGCCTGGGACCGGTGTAGGAGCCGCAGACATTTATGTATGTGACACTTTGCATCCAATGAAAACTTATCGCTAATGAGTCTAGGGACACGATTCTTACCCTTTGGGCTTTGATTGCGTGAGCAATCCTTACGGCACCGCAGACCATCTTGCATATCTCACTGACTATTGATGTTTAGTCAAATCCGAACACATGGCCAAACAACAGACTGCCTACGACTTTTCGAGCACTGCATCTACAGCAAAGCCCCAACACCCCGTATTCAATACTAGAGGTATGGACATCGAGCCCATCCAAGAAGCGTTAACTCATGTGCTGTAGTTCCAAGGCGGTTCATTCGACCCATTCGGCGGGCCTGGTTTCGAGCAATGCGCGGCCTTGGTTAACCATGAGTTCGAGCGGGTGTTTTATAAGAACAACTTCGCAGCCGGGGTCACTATATATAACATCTATATGGTTAGTGGCGGTCCCCTTTCAAAACACCTTTTGAGTCCATTGCGGACTAATACTCTGTCAGATCTTTGGCGGCACAAACTGGGGTAATCTGGGTCACCCAGAAGGTTACACGTCCTATGATTATGGCGCAGTAAGTCTTTGATGTGGTGGAGGCATGGCGCCAAACCGACTAACGGTAGGCAAGGCGATCACAGAAGAACGAGGCATCGGCAGAGAGAAGTTTTCCGAACTGAAACTCGAAGCCCAATTCTTGAAAGTTTCGCCCGCGTATCTGACCGCCACGCCCTACAACTCGACCATGGGTGTCTATAGCAATGCCACCAACATTACCGTGACGCCGCTGTTGGGGAACGGCACGGGCTCTTTCTTCGTGGTGCGTCATAGTAACTATTCTAGCCTAGCCACGACCGAGTACACCCTCCGGCTGCCGACGGCCGAAGGGACAATCATCGTTCCTCAGTTCCGCGAGCGGCTCCAACTCGGACGCCGCGACTCAAAAGTCATTGTGACCGACTACCGGGTCGGGAACATGACTCTCTTGTACTCGACTGCGGAGATATTTACGTGGAAAGAGTACAAGGACCAGACAGTCCTCGTTGTTTATGGTGGTCCCGATGAGAGCAATGAAATGGCAATCAAGACGGATGAGACGCCTGTCCTGGTGGAGGGAACTAGTGCTGACCACCATAATGTCAACAGCACTTTGGTCTTGACCTGGACGACTTCGACAACCCGGCGAGTTATCCAAGTCGGCCATCTATTCGTCTATATCCTAGGTAAGCATGTTGCTTTACAAGACTGCGAACATGAGGCTTTTCCCGCTGACAGCAAGAAGATCGCAACACTGCTTACAACTACTGGGTCACGGACAAACCGGGCGGAGGCAGCCAGCCCTCCTATGGGACGTCGATCATGAATCCCGATTCCCTCATCATCAACGGCGGCTACCTGGTCAGGTCCATCTCGACACAAGGCGACACGCTCCGGGTTCAAGCAGACTATAACCGCACCACCGATCTGGAGATCATCGGCGTCGGCACGGAGGTGACAAAGCTCGAAGTCAACGGAAAGCCGCTGGAACACACGACAAACAACCTGACGAACTGGGTAGCGCGGCCGGCTCTCGTGGACGTTCCTTTCACCATCCCGGACCTGGAGACGCTCACCTGGAATTTCCTCGACTCGCTCCCGGAGATCCGCCCGGGCTACGACGACTCTGCCTGGCCGCTCGCCAACCTCAACGCCACCAACAACACAGTTGCTAACCTCACGACCCCCGTCTCCCTCTTCGCCTCCGACTACGGCTTTCACGCGGGCACCCTCGTCTACCGGGGCCACTTTACTGCCGCCGGCACCGAAGACACGCTCAACATCACGACCCAGGGCGGCTCCGCCTTTGCGAGCTCCGTCTGGCTCAACGACACGTTCCTCGGCTCCTTCGCCAACAACCGCGACGACGCAGCAGGGGACAACAGCTCCAACTACACCCTCGCGGGCCTGGAAGCGGGCGCGACGTACGTCCTCACCGTCCTCGTCGACACGATGGGGCTGGAGGAGAACTTTGAGATCCCGAACGACACGATGAAGACCCCGCGCGGCATCATGTCCTACAGTATCACGTCCCCGTCCGGGCCGCCGACGAACGTCACGGCGTGGAAGGTGACGGGGAACCTCGGCGGCGAGGACTACGCGGACCGGTTCCGGGGCCCGCTGAACGAGGGGGGCCTGTTCTTCGAGCGTCAGGGGTACCACCTGCCCGACCCGCCGGCGACGGCGTTCGCGGCGCGGCGGTCGCCGATGGAGGGCACCGACGGCCCCGGCGTGGCATTCTACGCCACCACGCTGGACCTGCGCCTCCCGGCCTCGGACCTCGACATACCACTGGCCTTCGTCTTGGACGACATTGACCCGTCCTCCTCCTCCAACGGCGGCGCATACCGGGCGATACTCTACGTCAACGGGTTCCAGTTCGGCAAGTATCTCAGCAACATCGGCCCGCAGACGAGGTTCCCCGTTCCGGAGGGCGTCCTCCGCTACCAGGGGGCCAACTCGGTCGGGCTGGCCGTCTGGGCCCTCGGGAAGGGTGGGGCGCGGGTGCGGGATTTACGGCTGCAGGCCGGGGAGGTCGTGACGACGGGGCGAGAAGAGGTGGAGGTCGTCGCCGGGCCGGCGTGGAGCCAGAGGACGGGGGCGTATTAGGCGGTTGGTTTCCCTGGAGCGCTCGCTTGCCCAGCACATGTTCACGGTCACATCCTTTTGTTCAGCGTCTATTATAGGGTTGATTTTCTGAGACGATAAGAATGAGAACACACTGAAGCTCCGAGAGGGTTAATGCTATACACAAGAGAAGAATAAGCATAAGTTACACAATGTGACTAAGTTGCAAAGTACCCTCCTTCCGTCGTACAGTCCTTAAACTAGTAGAGCAAGGCTTCAAGATCGCTGCAGCGTACTGGCTGAGATCACCATCGTCAACGCCTTCAAGGCCTCAGGATGGATTTAACCCCTGCTTCTTCGTGATGAGCCGCGCTCCCTTGCCGAAGGCGAGGGTGGTACAGAGAACCCGCAGCGGCTTGGCACGTGGTGCTGTTGGTGTGTCGATCTGCAATCCCACTGCCCCTGGTTGGAGCAGAGCCTGCGGGCTGGACAAGTTCGAGTTTGCGCGAGGCCTGAACCGGACCGTCAGCGCTTATGTGTTCCGACACGAGCACACGTTGGACTTTTCTAACATTAGGTATATCGTATAACCCCCTTCCCCGCCTTCTCTGTATCAAAAAGCGCCGTTAGGCCCTCGAGTCCACTGCCCTTGTCTAATCAAGTCTCCCCCGTCCCATGGGAAAGCAAGGCCCTGTTTTTCCACCATGTGCTACCAAATAGTCGAGGTATACTCAGCGTGCAGATGTCTCTACTATCAACACCCGATCGACAAGTGTGCCAGATTCGGAAGACCGAGGCATTTAATCCAAAAGCAGACCACCTTGGTTGGCTACGCGTGCCATTCACACTCGAGTCCGGTCTCCTCGCGCCTACCATCAAATCGTACACCAACTAGAGCTCAAGAACCGGCGAACAAGAAGGAGAAACCGACAATCGCGAAGCAGACACCCCCGAGAGAATCCGGCGCTGAGGGCGCACCAGAAACCAAGAGTACGTTGAGTCCCCAGCAGTCAGTCGCGCCCGCGTAGTAATATATCAACAAAGGTCAAGGGGGGCCGACAAGGCCTCTGACCCACCCCGTCCAAGACCCCGAGCTGCAAAAGCTTTGGCGTATCGCCCTAGAGCGCTTCCCAGACAGCCAGTCTGCCAAGGAGAGGTTTTCCGGCTGCATCGCTGCGTATGTCGATCAGTTGAAGCAGTGGGCCGAGACGCCGGTACAGGTCCAGGCCGCGGAGGATCTAGAAGTCATGCAGTCGCGAGTAGTGGCATATGTTATTGACACCCACTATCCTCTGAACGATTCATCACAGCAACAGCAGCCCCGCGAGAAACAGGCCGTGGGCGGAACTCCGATCAGCCCTGCCCAGGACCGCGCAGCTGAGGTCTTGCGGCTGGAGGCATTCGCGATGAAGAACGAGCCCCTGAGCGAGTTCAAACGGAAATTGAAGCTCCTAGGAACGACTTCATCATGGCCCGATCGGTCTTCCAGATCAGCGTTCCGGTGGGCCGTGACTTGCATTCAAAACGCCGCGGACCGCTGGAAACGCCGGCATTTCATAGACGACGTCTCTCCAGACCCAACTGCGAGGCGGATTGAGTGGTGCTGTGTAAGTGACAGATCACGCATATCCTTTACTCAATTGATCAAGTGTGCTCACTTACATTACTGACAAACTCTCTAAGCCGGCGTGCGGCAGGGTCGTGCTGGACGACTACGTCGAAAAAAGCCCCGGTGCCCTCTTGCGGCTCGAAGAGCTTCTTGGCGAGTATTCCAAGTTGAGATGGGAGCGGCTAGCTCACTCCGCGCCGGCGCAGCAGCCAGGTAGCCCTCAAACAAGAGACTATAACGGGCCCAGCAGTTTCCGTCGTTGGATTGCCAGCTGCGTAAACTCGCTTCCTCAGCAAAGTCTGCACCATCATCGTCAAGATGCAGAAGCCATCAACGACGACGACCCCGAATCTTGTAAGGATCAGAGGCAGAAGCCAGGTCATATATCAAGCAAACACCACAGCTTCGTCCTGCTGTGCATTCCCTTCCTGCGATGGGGCACCAAAGCCCACCAGCCGGACGTGTGCGCCGTCCGGTCCGACCAGGGCTTCTTCCACCTCATGCGCATGGCTCACGCCACGTATCGGACGCAGTACCCGTGGAGCTGGCTCAAGAGAGTGGCGCTTCTCAGGCTTGTAAAGGTAGAGTTACTGTTCCCAAGTCAGCCCCAGTACCGGCCCCGTTTTCTCACCAAAGCACCAACCAGTTCGAGATGTTCCGGAACCGACTGGTCAACATCTCCCAGCCCCCCTTCCTGCCTATCGGCGTAGACTTCGACCACGAGCCAACGGATACGGAGCCGCCCATCGGGGCCAATCTCATGATGCACCTCTTCGAGAACCCCGATCACGCCGACATCTTCCCCGTGCTCTTCAAGAGGATACCCCGGAAGACGAGGGCGAGGCTCGAAGCATGTCCCATCAGGGGAAGCTCGGTGGGCTGGGGTGTCCAGTACGTAGAGGCGCTTAACGAGCTCTACGTGTTCCTGTTCGGCTGTTTTGGGTTCCTCGCCTGCCTTGGGGTGTCCGTCACATGGACAGTGGTGAAGGACGACATCCAGGGAGGATTTGCCATCGGCGGGTTTGTTTTGGCCTTTGTGCTTTTCTGTGGCGGCATGCTTCACTCTTATGTTACTTGATACGTCTCTCTGCTTCGCAGTCTATCGAAGGTAGACTTTTTATCGTACTTCCTATGGAGAACTATGAAATCTTGCTCGACATGGCGCCAGCGCGCTCGTTGTAGGAACCAAGCATCCGTATAACGCGCCAGGAACGGAACGGAACGGGGTAAGGAAGGTCGCACTAGGTAAAACGTCCAAATCAGCCCGGAAAGAGCATATACTACAATATGCAGGCCGGAAAGGTTGGAAATGATGATCGTGAATAAACCAGAAGATCCCGTGGTTACTGTTCTAGTAGTCTGGCCTGAGAAGATAAGGCGTCTTGGTAGAATTGAGGAGGGATACACAGGAGTAACCGAGTGTGGTCGAGGGGCATGCTTCTTGCATATTCATAAATTAGTCGATAAGCTTTACTTGAAATACACAATGTTACTATCAAGACAAGCGCCCAGACTAAAGCAGGAGAGCTGGTAGTGCCGACAATGCGATCTCTACAGACCATATAACGTGGAAAGGGCGAATTCGTGTCTCTTGAACCATCCGAGAAACCAAGCATGGTTACTGGCTAACTATGCACCAAGATCCGGCGTTCGGTGATGTTCATACTGTACTCGGGCAAGTGCACC
Organism: Colletotrichum cereale; assembly: GCA_034509685.1. Taxonomy (NCBI): domain Eukaryota; kingdom Fungi; phylum Ascomycota; class Sordariomycetes; order Glomerellales; family Glomerellaceae; genus Colletotrichum; species Colletotrichum cereale. The sequence goes on from JASUDE010000156.1 coordinate 63,200, forward strand.
CGAAACCCCGAATGAAGTTCCCTTCCCCTCAGTTCACGATCCTTGCATAAGGAATCGCCAGATGCAGATGGATAAAGTTAGACGGAACGGACACTACCCATATCGCTCATCTTAGTGCTGTCGTTGTCGGGCCCGCGCTTCAGGCTTGTCTTACCGGCGGTTTGAACATGGCTGGCGAGGCAAGTGATGGGTTTGGGCGAATTTTCCCAGGTCAAGACCGCGGCGGCCACCATGACGGAACAGGCGATGATCATAAAAATGATTTGGTCCCTAAATGCAACGGCATAGACCTTCTGGACAAGACCCAGCAAGTTTTCGTTCCAGTGAGCAGATGCCGTCGGCGTTTGGTAAAGGACTGCGAGTTGTTCCTTGGGAAGATGCTTATTCAAGGCATCGAGACGCTTGTTAAAGAGAGCAGTGCAGACCGCGACGCCAAGACAGCTGCCGAGAGCGCGGGCCTGAGCTAGGGCTCCTTGGGCGACGGCATGGTCCTGGGTCGAGTCGGTCTCCACCCCGGAGAGTATGGTAGCGGAGCCGAAGACAAGGCCAACACCGAGTCCGAAAATGAGAGTGAATCCGTAAGCGGGAACAAAGGAGGAGCCGACTGGCGAAACGATGAGCATCAGGCTGATACCAATGAGCTGCGCCACTGAAGCGACAATCATGACGAGAGCGGATTTGTTGGATCTGGAGCAGATTGCTCCGGCGAGAAAAGACCCCAATGCGCACGCGCCCAGCATGGGAAGAAGGTAAAGACTTGATCGGAGGGGCGTTTCTTGCTCGACGACCTGCATGCGTTCCGGAATGATAACAGTCAAAGCCACGTATGGAAGCCCGGTCAAGAAAGTGACAGCCAAACCGCCCATGAAGGGACGCCGCTGAGCCAGCTGGACAGGAAAGACGGGTTCGATGTGAACGCAGCCAACGTGGTCAGGATACTGGCAGTACTTGACAAAGAGGTAGGTTTCGCTGATTCCAAAAAGAATCCAGTTGACCCCAGAAACGACGAAGCTGGTAATGACGCTGGGATGGTTCCAGCCGTAGAGAGGAGAGCCGCCGCGCTCGACGGCAAAGACAAGGAAGACGGAAGCCGCGAAGAGGTTGATTATGCCGCAAAAGTCGATTTTCTTCAAGCCCCTCAGGGAAAAGACGGTAGAGACGCGACGGTCTCTAGGGTAGCACAATGTAATGCAGAACATGGCGGCAACGCCGAGAGGGATGTTGATGCCAAAGATCCAGCGCCAGGTGATCTTGGAGACAATGACGCCTCCCAGAACTGGACCCAAAAGAAAGGCGACGGCAAGGGTGGCTCCAATGAGGGCGCCCATGAGGGGCGGGTTGTCGGCTGGACCATGCTCGAGAAGACAGGTCTGGGCGAGGCTATAGAGACCCGAGCCTCCGATGCCCTGGAGAGCTCGGCCGACGATCAGCATTGGCATGCTGGTAGCGGCAGCGCACAGGAGGGAGAAGAGCAGAAAGACCGTCCAGCTGTAGAATAAGAGGGTTCGGCGGCCATAGATGTCACTGAACTTGGCAATGCCGACAGCGCAGCCCATGTAGGTGAGAAGGTAGGCTAGTAGGACCCAAGGGGCGTTGCCATAGTCGTTGAACTCCTCAGAGATGGTGATCAGAGAAGTAGCAATGATGGAGGTGTCGAGAGTGGCGAGGAAAAGGCCCAAGAGCAGACTTGTTACTTTAGCTACCTAGACTACGGTCAAAGCCTTGAGCAAAGTCTTACCTGGTGACAACCAAGACCTTACGAATCCGGGTTTTACGTCTAGAAGCCAACGAATGCTCCACGAGTTGAGGGGGTAAGTTGGAGGCGGCAAACCCAGCCGTGTCGCCTAGGGAGGGATTCGGGTACGAAAGATGATCAGACATCTGGCGATCGGAGGAGGACTGAGCGGCCATAATGGCGGTGGTTTAGAGGCTCTGTCGATGACGAGATGGCTGACAGCATAGAGATCTCAATTGTGCTTGGGTAGCGGACGAGAGCGATCCCAAAGTGACGGCTTTCTCGATAGAGCGGAGGGTGAGAGAAAGAGAGAGAGAGAGAAAAGAGAGAGGATGGCCGGGAGTCCCTCCAGAAACGAGTCCGAAGTCGATGGGTTGCAAATTGGACGGAGTCGATGAAGACAGGGGAATTCGAGGTCGGGTGAGAGTTGAAAATGAGTCCAGGAGGCTGTAAGGGATGATTCGTTGTTTACCTCACCTTGACTGGATACTTAAGGTAGGTAGAAGGCCAGAGAAGATGCAGAAGTTGGCTTAAACAGCTCTGTTACTAGAAAAGGAAAGAGCAATTTTCTCGAGAAGAAGCAGCAAGCCCAGCTCGGTACTTGCCAGATCAGATATGACCGGTTGTCTTTCTCGAAGAAAAGCCAGGTACGTAGATAGATGTGTATCCAGACAAGGAAGGAGGAGGTGGGGTATTTCGCCAACAGAGCCAATGCAACTCGAAGAAAGGCACTTGAGGAGGTAGTACCTGTGTGTAGCTGGATGAGTAGGTAGGTACCTAGACAGGCACAACTTCCCCTTTGAGATGAATCTTTGGTGACGGCGCAAGGCAAAGAGGTCAACAGCGGCGGACACAAAAACACACACACACGGAATAGAGAGCAGCAGCCGAATATACATACTCAGGTAGGCAGGTGGATATATCAACCGTTTCCTAGTGCCGTCATGCCAGAGTAAAGCCCCCCCTCCCCCCCCCTCCTTCCCCCATGCACTTACCCACGAAGCCCAAGACACCGGATTTCATGAGGCGTGTCCCGTCAGGCCTCGCAAGCTTGGACGTGAGATCTTCTCTGACAGTTCCTCCTTGGGGAGGCGAAGACGCGGACAATGACGGGTGCTGTGCAAGGTAGGACCAAACTCGACAACGTCAGAGACTGAAAGGGGAACTCTTCGATGCCGGCTGACAAACAGAACAGCACATCGCAACCAAGCTATCTTCAGCATCGGCATCCCCCTCCGAGACAAAGGCCGCCTTGGTGGATACTCTGTGGAGGAACAGGGGTGTTGGGTTGACGATGGTGCGTCTAGCCCAGCTGAGATGGAACTTCATTTACAGGCCATCATTTAGGTAGGCAGGTGTCCCAGTCTTCGTCTCCCAGATAGGTACAGAACTTGACAGACACCACGCTTCTAGGAACTCTTCCCGTTGTCATACGACCCCCTAAACGCTCCAACGTTTGTGGCCCTCGTAAACAAGCCACTCAGGCTAGCCATAGGAAGGACCGAAAAGATTTATATCAAGCAACACTGTTTTGATCTGAGTCTCTTGTGCTGGTCCAACGGGAAATCGACTGGCTGTACTTGAACGATGCCGGGATCCGACCGTGGCACCTTGCGCACACCCAGCTCATGTTACAGGAGTAACACGTACGAAGACGAAGAGAAAGAGGACGAGGGGCGACATGAAGACAACGAACTGTCTACCGGATCTGTGTATCCCCGACCGACACTACGCCTGCAACGTATACAAAACAAACCCCACTTGGTTGATTGTGTTCCCAGATGCCTCGTGGTGGACGCGCCACAACCCTACCCCTACCTCGAAGGAGGTTGAAACAAGTTCACAAGGGCACCGCCGGCACATTGTCAACTCTGACGCTTCGACCGACGCTTGGATTTATCTTCGTCAAAGGGGTAAAGAAGAAGTGTAAATTGCGGATCTGGAGTCGGCGGTTAGGGCTGTAGAACAAACCCCGACTGACCCCGGGTCGTGTGCGACCTCGCCTCCGACTTCCCCAATGGTCACCAAAGTTCCGAAAAGCAAATGTATTTTCTCGTTTTTTTCAGGGGGTTCTTCTTTTCTCAGGCTTTCCGCTGAAGAGAAAACACCCTGGAGGAATACATTATACGGGCCTTTCTCTGTGCCATTCCCATGTGTTCCACATGAACCAGGGGCGACCTGTCCCCTTCTTGAGCTCTCAGCTGTTGTACGCCCGCTTGTGGGACATGAGTCTCGCGGTCTTCTGGTAGCTCAATCGGGCCACGCGTAGACGGGCGACTCTCCCCGCTCGACCTCGGCTTTTTCTGAGAAGTGTGACACAAGGCTTGGTTGTCTCGTCATTTTAAGGAGCAGTAGTTGTCTTCTAGAGGCGCCTCAAGAACCCTCATTGGCGGAGACGGCCAAGCGAGGAAGCTTGTGTAAGAGTAAAAGAGCCAAACACTGTGCGTGAAGTCGGGATGGATTATCCGGTCGACCGAAGTTGCCCAGTCGGGCCTTGGCAACGCGGACCGGCCACAAACACACCAGCCTCCCAAGATAGCCTTCCTACGGAAGCACCACGGAACGATACAGCTCGGAGAGCAAGTGTTTGGCAATGGCCCAAAAGGTGCCCGGCAAGCTTTCGGCGTTGCTGACAGGAGCCATGCACCAGTACGCCGTGTCCCGTCCTACCCAAGTGTCATTGCCTACTGTTTGATGGCCAGATATGTCTTTATCCTTTCACCACAGGTCAACTGACAGCCCCCATGTCTCAAAGAGATCCTGCAGATAACCACATGGAACCCTCGTAGCAGTGATTGCATGAAACCTCTTATCCAACTTGACTACTGGAGTACTGAGTAACACGGCCTTGACAACGGTCATCTTCCAAGAAGACCAGCAACGGGCCGTACGTTGAGGGGGGGTCGTTGCGTCGGGCATCAACACAAGTCTGACCTCAAGAAAACGACTCACATACTCGACACTTGGCATTTTAAAGTGTGTCGCTACGGTACCAGTGTTTTTCTCTGCTCCCTGGCGCCACAGTACACCCATCCAATGCTTCCAACCTTGTTCAACACGTCGTAGCATCACAACCTAATAGAGGGATCAGGCGAATCCGGAAACCTGCCACATCGTCGTGCTCCGAGGCCTGTCCTCCTCCTTGCCATCCAGAAACGGATCCTACGGCCTGCCATCTAAAGCCTTGGTGCTGCCCTCTCCTTCCTACTCGGACCGGGACCGTGGGACGACTCCTTTTCTGGGACGACTCTTGGGCAGGACAACGCCACGAGGAACCGGGTGTACGGAGGACAGGACACACTCTCTCTCTTATGGGCGCAACGTTCATGTCATACTGTCAAACCATCCATCGAGTCTTCAGCAAGGCACGATCTGTAACCACAGGCTATGTCGATCGTGGATGGAAAATTGCCCTAACCGAAATAGACTCGAAGGGCTAGTCTCTGTGTCAAGGCATTCCACCGGCCAAAAATACCATTCACAACTTCAAATCAATTAAAGCACCATATTTATGCAAAAGAATCAGAAGCTATCCTATCCTTTTTATCCCCACGCCCAAAAGAACTTTGAGACTTTCCTGTTTGCAGCCAACGTCCGGGAGAGGGCGCCAACACACTAGGCTGGCCATCGATTGGGGTATGATTTACATGAGCTTCAGTTGATATGGATCGCACAACACTTCTCTCTCTATGGATCTCGCCGGTAGTCCAAGGACCATCTTGTTGATTGGCTGATTGCAGGCCAAAGTCGGCTGCGTCCCCAGGCCGTTCTATTTCAAGCACATAGTGATTGCCATCTTCCCGTCCCCAAGATACGTTGGCAGCCTTGCTCGTCGGTCTTACTGTAAGAGGCCGTTGATTTGAGCCTCATCGGGCTGTCTCCTTGCAGAAATACACTCCTGGAACGGCGGAGGCGAACAAGGGGCTATGCCGTGAATGTTCAAAGGCCCGATACCTCTGGAGCTCTGGTTCTCTTGCTTGGTCTTGCAATGGGACTTGGGACCTGGGCCATCGTCACCCACCTTCTTGTACAATAAAGGGGGGCCGTCGTGCACCTGTGTTGACCATCACATCGCCCCTCAAGCCCACAGCTCCCCAAGCCCAGAACCTGATGCTGACTGCCGAAGCAAGGCTCTGCTTGATGCCGCATTCTCCCGCTCCCATGTTTGAGTGAAAGAAGTGGGCACACGCACACTCTTGTCAACTGCTCTGAGCGTCAGCAGGGGCACGACATCATAGACTTCACCTTGAATTCACCTCACCTGAGGACATCAGGGTACTACACCCTCATATTCATTCATATTCATCTGCACATATCCTGTGGACTGAAAATTCAGTCAACCCAGACCCTAACCGCTCCCTCTTCAGCTTTCCACAACTTTTTCAATTCCCTTTGCTACACCTTTGGCTACTTGATACCGTTCGATCCTCACCATACCTATCAACTTCTGCCTACAGAAACCTCTTCTCTGCCCCCTTGCCCTTGTACAGAGCCCCCTATTCTACACCCGTTTGTTATTACTTGGCTACGTCTCTTTTCTATTCTGCTTCTTCTTGCTCTTCGTCGTTGCAGAGATCACACCGAGGCAAAAATCAGCAACGAGTCTCTTCATCACACCAAGACCGTGAGGATGGAGGACATCGCCATCATCGGCATGGCCTGCCGCTTTCCTGGCAACGCGACCTCGCCGGAAAAGCTGTGGGAGACGATGGTCCAGAAGGAATCCGCGTGGTCTGAATTCCCCAAGGATCGTCTCAACATTGATGGATACTACCACCCGAGTGGTGACCGTCAGGGCAGCGTATGTACTTTTATCTCATCCGCCGACTCTGTCCGTCCGCCCTGCGAGCTGACCTGCTGCCTCTAGATCTCATTCCGAGGCGCCCACTTCATCAAAGACGATATCGCAGCTTTCGACGTATCTGTAAGTGAACGGACCCGTTTGACCTCGTACCGAACCCCCCTCATCTGACCCAGACTCCTCTAGTTCTTCTCCGTCATGGCCGAGGACGCCAAGGCCATCGACCCTCAACAGCGCTTCCTGTTGGAAGTATCCTACGAGGCGCTCGAGAATGGCAAGTGAACCCCCCCTTCTCCTGAGGAAACCGTTTGTTCTGACCTCGGGTAGCTGGCCTTCGCATGGAAGATCTCAGAGGCAGCCCCACAGCCGTCTATGTCGGCTCCTTTGTGAAGGGTGAGCTCTGCTCCGTGCCGTATTCTGATTTACCTCTGCTGAGACACGATAGACTACGAGCAGATTTGCCTGCGCGATATGGACTGGCAGCCCCAGTATGCTGCCACAGGCACAGGCAACGCCATCATGTCCAACCGCGTGTCCTACACGTACGACTTCAAGGGACCGAGCATGACGATCGACACCGGCTGCAGCGGAAGCCTCGTGGCAGTTCATCTAGCCGCGCAGGCTCTCAGGGCCGGCGACTGTTCCCTGGTGAGACATTCTGTTACCATGTGCTTCCCATCGTGGGTACTAACTCACTACTCCAGGCTCTCGCTGCTGGCGCCGGCCTCATCTTCACGCCCAACACCATGATGCCCATGACGGCGCTCAACTTCCTCAGCCCGGACGGCAAGTGCTTTGCCTTTGATGCCCGTGCCAACGGCTACGGCCGTGGCGAGGGCATCGGCTTCGTCGTCCTCAAGAAGCTATCGGATGCAGTCCGAGACAACGACACCATCCGAGCTGTCATTCGTGGCACCCATGTGAACCAAGACGGCCTGACCACCGGTGAGCTCTCTCTCTACGCATCCAAAGTGCACACAGTCCCGCCGATAACTAAGTAACTCTTCAACAAAGGCATTACCCTTCCGAGCAAGGAAGCCCAGGTGGCCAACATCCGCGCCCTTTACACCAAGCACAACCTGGACATGAAGCAGACCGCGTTCGTCGAGTGCCACGGCACCGGAACCCAGGCCGGCGACTTCCGAGAGCTCAAGGCCATCTCCGAGACACTCGGTGAGGGAAGGACCAAGGAAACCCCCGTGTTCGTAGGCTCGGTCAAGACGAACATCGGCCACCTCGAGGGCGCCGCTGGAGTCGCGGGGCTGATCAAGGGGGTCCTCACCACCGAGAAGGGCCGGATCCCGCCCAACATCAACTTTGAGCTGGGGAACCCCAACATTGACTTCCAGAACTGGAAAGTAAAGGTAAGGTCACCAGAGCTCTCTGCTGGTTAGTTCGCACGACGCTGACGATGGCCGCTAGGTGCCCACGGACTTGACAGAGTGGCCGGTCGAGGGTCTTCGACGGGTCAGCGTCAACTGTTTCGGCTTCGGAGGCACCAATGCGCACGCCGTCCTCGACGACGCCGCTGCGTATCTTGCAGAGCGCGGCATGACAGCCAACCACAACTCCGCCTTGGTCGGTATCCAGTCTCGTCAGCTGGGAGTTGTTGTCTCCGAGGGCCATGACCCGTTCTCGACGCCCAAGCTGTTCGTTTTTTCCTCCAACGAGCGCAAGGGTGTTTCTCGTCTGATGAAGACACATCTCGGCCACATCGCCGGCCTTGCGGACATGGCCGAGACCGACGCCGACAACTACGCCTACACCCTGGGATGTCGTCGCTCGACCATGGAGTGGAAGGGTTTCGCCGTGGCCAGCTCCGTGGCGGACCTCACCTCGAAGCTACAATCGAGCGACGAGAGGAGCTTCCTCCGGTCCGGCCGCGAGAGCAAGCCGAAGCTCGGCTTCGTCTTCTGCGGTCAGGGGGCTCAATGGGCCCAGATGGGCCTCGAGCTCATGCGTTTCGAACCTTTCAAGAGTAGCATGACGGCAGCCTCCCGCCATCTCAAGATGCTCGGCAGCGGGTTCGACCTTGTCCAAGAGATCACCAAGGCCAAAGAGGAGTCGCGCATTCAGGATCCCCAGATCTCGCAGCCGGCGACGACGGCAGTCCAGGTGGCGCTTGTCGACTTGCTGCGGTCTTGCAACATCACCCCCAGTAGCGTCGTCGGGCACTCCTCGGGAGAGATCGCGGCCGCGTACGCGTCGACCGCCATCACCCGCGAGGCGGCTTGGGCGCTGGCGTACTACCGTGGCCAGAGCGCCTCTCTTCTCCCGACCGTCGCCCCGTATCTCAAGGGGGCAATGTGCGCTGTCAGGATGACCAGCGCCGAGGCCGGTCGATACCTCGAGAGCCACGGCAAGGACAGCGAACTCCAGATCGCGTGCGTCAATAGCCCCGGCTCGGTCACCATCTCCGGCAACCGTTGCGACATTCTCCGGATGCGTGACGAGCTCAAGTCCCGCCGAGTCCTGTGCAAGGTTTTGGACGTCGACGTTGCGTACCACTCGAGGCACATGCGGCTTATCGAGGACAGCTACAAAGGCCGCATTCAGTCGATTTTCCCGAACGACGCCACCGAGGGCATCCCCTTCTTTTCGTCTGTCCAGGGAGAGATGCTCTCGCACAACCTGCTCGACCCGTCGTACTGGGTAGAGAACCTGGTTTCCCCGGTCCAGTTCGTTGCCGCCGTCGAGGCCATGATGGCTTCCGATAGCCGGCCAGACATTCTGGTCGAACTGAGCCCCCACGCGACCTTGGAATCGGCGCTCGCAGAGACCATCTCGGAGCTTGGTCCTGAGTCCCAACCAGTCTATCTGCCGCTCATCCGCCGCGAAAAGGACTCTGCGATCACTACGCTCGAGACCATTGGCGAAATCTGGGCGCGAGGCCACCCGGTCGACATGCTCAAGGTTTGCTCCAAGTAAGTCGTCCTCTCTCTCTCTCGCTAACATTATCACCCCATATGGGGAGCTAACATTTGTCCTAGGGGCAGAGATGCACAAGCTTACAAGACGCTCGTCGACCTGCCGTCCTACCCCTGGAACCACTCGAAGGTGTTCTGGCACGAGTCCCACACGTGCACCGAGCATCGTTTCCGGAACTTTGGCCGCCAGGACCTGATCGGGTCTCCCTCCCCGGACGCCACCACCTTCGAGCCCCGGTGGAGGGGGTTCTTCCGCATCTCCGAGAACCCCTGGATCCAGGACCACCGCGTCCAGAAGACCATCGTCTACCCGGCGGCCGGCATGGTTACCATGGCCCTCGAGGCCGCGAGCCAGCTCTCGTGCGGCATGACGGACGTCCTGGGCTTCCATCTCACCGGCCTGCGCATCGAGAGGGCCATGATCGTCCCGTCCTCGGCCTACGGCCTGGAGTACTCGCTGAACTTGAAGCAACTTCCAGCGAAGACGGATGCGGATCCGGAATGGGAGTTCGCCATCTACTCGAAACCAGAGGATGGCCCTTGGATTCGACACGCAGACGGTACTATCAAAATCCGAAGACAGACTGGAGCTCTTCCGGCCACCGGCGAGCATGCAAACAGCTACACCCAGATCCAAGGTCTCTGCGACAAGTCGATCCCGCCTCGGCAGCTGTACGAACTGCTGGACGTTGTCGGTCTCAATTACGGCCCGTGCTTCCAGAACGTGGCCTCCATCTCGACCCATCAGAACGCCTGCGTCAGCAAGGTCCGCATCCCTGACACCAAGTCCAAGATGCCCGCCGGCTTCGAGTTCCCCCACGTCATCCACCCCGCGACCCTGGACGCCATGTTCCAGACGCTCTTCGCCATCGACAGCAAGCCAATGGTCCCGTCTTCGATCGAGAGCATCTTCGTCTCTGCAGAGACCCCCCACGGCGCCGGCCACGAGTTCACGGGCTTCGCCACGGCCGAGAGACACGGTCTCCGCGGTGCGGTGGGCTCCATCGTCATGGCATCCGACGAAAGCAGCTGGAATACGCCGTTGGTTGTGGTCGATGGCTTGAAGTTCACTGCCCTGCCGACGCCGTCGATCGAGGACGGCGGCTTCATCCCCAATCATCGAAACCTCTGCTCCGAGGTCGTCTGGAGGGAGGACTACACCAAGGCCGTGACCGAAGACTTCTACGACATGCTCTCGCTGATGACCCACAAGTACCCTTCCTTGTCGGTTCTTCAATGCGGCGGCAGCGCACAAATCGCTCAGACCGTCCTGGACGCCCTGTCAGAGGGCGTCGCCCCGAACCTGTCTCGGTACACAGTCACCGAACTGGACGTTCTGACTGATACCCAGAAGGTTTACGAGACCTCACCGGTATTCACTCTGCTGGAGCATCGCGACTGGCAAGCTGTCAAGGAGCACACTGCCCGATACAACCTCGTTATTGTAGCCAGAGATGCAAACATCAACCTCGGCGATGCCGGCGACCTTCTGCAGCCCGAGGGAGTCATATTCAACGAGACCTCGCCGCCAATGACACCGACTAGCACCGACTCGATGCTCGAGGCAGAGCTCGCATTCGACGATCTAGCCGCCCCTCCCCGGCTGTCTTGTGATGCGGAGCCTGATAACGTCATCCACTGCGACACGTTGGACCAGCACTTCGAGGCCAGTGTCTTTGTCGACAAGCCGAAAGCTGCTTCGTCGCCCGACATTCTCATCATCCTGCCGGACGCGTTGAGTCCCTCCGTGGAAGAGCTGGCCAAGTCCCTCAGCGACCTCCTCCTGCAAAGGGACTTCAACTTGAGCATCGGCACCATGGACGGATGCGACCCGAAGGGCAAGGCTTGCATCGCCCTTCTCGAGGTCTGCGGCAGCTTCGTCTACGAATGGACCGAGGGCCAGTTCCGTGCCTTCCACGGCCTGCAAGACGCGGCCAGCAGCCTGTTGTGGGTTACCCGAGGCGCAAACCGGCGTCCCACGATCCCTCGCAACGCCCCCATCATCGCGCTGGCCCGGACGATTCTCTCCGAGGACCCGCAGAAGACCATTGTCACTCTCGACTTGGACGAGAGCACTTCCCTCGCCTCGCGCGCCCTGCCCCGGACCGTCGAGTGGGTGTTGGATTCCATGCTGAGCGGATCCGCCGAGGCCGAGTTCGCGGAAGAGGGAGGGCAGCTCTACATACCGAGACTAATGCCCCTGGAGGAGCTGAACAAAATGATTGAGAGCGATTCGAACGTTGAGATTGTCCGGCAGCCCATCTTCGACCACTCCAAAACACAGGCTGAGTACGAGATGTCCATCTCCAATCCGGGAACTGACAACGACAACTTCCACTTTGTCAAACGTTCGCGTGCGTCCCAACTTGACGACTACGAGGTGGAGATCCAGACCATCAGTGCCGCCCTGCACGCCAGCGACCTGCACACCGCCATGGGACGGACCTCGGGCGACAGCCTCGGCCTCGATGTCCTGGGCATGGTCAGCGACACCGGCCCCCAGGTCAGAGACGTCCGGCGCGGCGAGCAGGTCCTGGCCCTCGTCCCCGGCGCCTTCAAGACCGTCCACCGCGTCGACCAGGGTTTCGTCAAGCCCGCGCCGCCGCCCTTCGAGTGCTGCCAGTACACGCCCAGCGCCCTCATCGCCGCGTACTACGCGTTGTGCACCGTCGGCCGTCTCACGCCGAAGAAGAAGGTGCTCGTCCACGCCGGCGCGAGCTCGTATGGCCAAGCCGCCATTCGTGTTGCCACTCACATCGGCGCCGAGGTTTTTACCACAGTCATGGGCGACAGCTCGAGGGCTCAGCATGAGACGATAGCTGAGGCCCACCGCCTCTCAGAGGACCACATCTTCGATGCCACCGGAGAGTCCTTCGTCGCCGATGTCTTGAGACTCGGAAAGGTTGACGTCCTGTACAACCCCACCCAAGAGCACACTGCCGCCAGTTTCAAGTGTGTCAAGCCATGTAGGTCATCTCCTGTGATTCATTGTTTTTGTACAGCGCTGACCATTTATAGCCGGTTGCGTCGTCCAGCTTGCCGACAGGACCGGAGGAGCCTCCAGCGTCCCCGTATCCGCCACGGCGTATATCAAGCTCGACCTCGGCCTCCTTGTGGAGGAGGACCCCGACCTCGTCAAGGACCTGTTCAGCATGGTGGATCGCTTCGTCTTCGACTACCTGCGCAAGAGCTCCAGCCTGCAGTGCCAACCCGTCCACCGGTTCCCCATGTCGGCGTTCGGGGACGCGCTCAAGCAGCTCGAGCGAGAGCCGCACCACGGCCTGACGATCGCGGAGGCGAACCGGGACGCCCTCGTGCGCGTGGCCCGGGAGATGCGTATCAAGCCCCTCGCCGACGTCGTCGATCCCGAGGGAACATACGTCCTCGCCGGCGGCCTTGGCGGCCTGGGAAGGAGCATCGCGAAGCTTCTCGCCGACAACGGCGCGAAGAAACTGGTGTTTCTGTCGCGGTCCGGCGGCGGCGGCGGCTCCGAGGCCTTTTTCGAGAGCCTGCGCGGCGTCGACGCCAAGGCGGTCGCGGTGGACATCATCGACCGGAAGGCGCTCCAGGCGCTCGTCCCGGGCCTGGGCAAGGTCTCGGGCGTTGTCCAATGCGCTGCTGTCATCAAGGTAGGCCCTGGTCCCCTTGTCTGCGAGACTTCTAGACGATGCTAACAAATCACGCAGGACGCCCTGTTTGAGAAGATGTCGCACGCAGACTGGGTCGCCGCCTTCGGCCCCAAGGCGGTGGGCGCCATCAACCTTGCGGAGGTGTTTGGCCCCGGGTCGTCCGCTTCGGCCGCAGGCTTGACCAGCTACGGCGACCCCCGCGGCCCTTGGTTCCTCTTCCTGTCGAGCGCTTCGGGCATAATCGGCAACCGAGGCCAGGCCAACTACGCCGCGGCCAACGCCGTCCAGGACGCCCTGGCCCGGTCCCTGCCCCGCGCCGTCTCCCTGGACCTCGGCCCCGTCCTCGAGGCGGGCATGCTCGTCGAGGACGAGGAGACGCTCAGCAAGCTCCGGGGCGCCGGGTTCTACGGGATCCGCCACCGAGACTTCCTGACGATGGTCGAGCGAGCCATCACGGGCGAGGTCGCCCCGGGCGTCGCCACCCCGGCCCAGATCGTCTCAGGTGTCGGCACCGGCGGTCTGATCCGTCAGAACAACCCCGGCGACCCCTTTTGGTCGCGGTCGGCCCTGTACTCGTACATGAACACGGTTGACGTGCCCGTCGCCTCCCCCGAGGAGGCCACCGGCGGCGGCGGCGTCGCGAGCGAGGCGGACGTCAAGAGAATGCTCGCGGCGTGCTCCGGCGCGGAGGCGGCGGCGGCGGTGGTCTGCGCCGGCCTGGTGCAGCTGTTGGCCAAGGCGATGACGCTGCTGCCGGAGGAGATTGATCCGGAGCGGGCGCCGAGCGCGTACGGCGTCGACTCCCTTGTAGCTGTTGGCGTTCGGAACTAGGTCTTCCGCAACGCCGGGGGTGTCGACGTCTCCGTCTTTGAGATCCTGGGGGAGACATCTGTTCGCGGGCTGGCCGAGGTGGTCGCCGGCAGAGGAAAATGGTAGACGACTAAGGCGCGGAGGTGCATGTGTGCATGTTGCGTGAGAGAGAGTGAGAGAGATCGAGAGAGATAGAGACACAGGGGTGATGTAGAGCGGAATGAGAGCAGCAAAACACGAGTCAGAGCAGACGAGGAAGGATAGAGGAGAGATAGACTGGGCTCGGTCGGCTGCTCATGTTTGACTTATAATTCATCGCGTTAGATACTTTGTTTGGTCCTTGCAGTGTTGTAGCTGTGTTTCCTGTGACGTGAGCACCTGGTATGTAAGTAGCCCCAGTTTGCGTGTGCTTTCGGGATGTTGCACTCGTAGGATCCCATGACGGCAAAGGTGCTCGGTGAGAAGGGTCTTGGAGGAGCAGAGACTGCGGCGTCACATCAAAGATCTAGGTGGAGGGCTACAGTCGTTTCACCCTCTGAATCCCGTCACATGTTCCCAGTATGTTTTGCGGATGAATATCGATAGTGACGAGAAACATACTATTGAAGAGTCATTGCTCTAGTATAGGGCGCGTCTTGTTAGGAGGCACGTAGTGGCCATCCTGTGGATGAACCCGCATGTCATGCCGATCGATGAAAGCATAGCAACGGTTGCCGGCGTAACACGCAATATTCAACGCAAGGCGGGAGAGGTCGTGGCCCAAGATACTTGAGACGGAAAAGTATAACGACGACGAATCCTGGAGCGGCCTCCAAGCGAACGCCTCACATGCAGCGGTTAGCTTGGCAGAGGCGCCCGCAGACCGCCTTAGTGAATGAGGCTCAAGTCCAGCAACAGCGTGGTCCCATGAGCTAGCTGTGCGACAACGACGTGGAATGCCACGAAGCAGATGGCGGAGCCTGCATCCCAGCCTTCACTTCTCGACTCACACTGGCATCGAGAGCAGGGGCTCGTGGCCAGTAGCACGAAGTAGGCAGACTCGGTTGCGGCTTGGGGCTGACGGCAAGTATCCGAGGTTGACCAGGCGATTTCGGTGGGATCCTAGCTGGACGATCTAAATTGCAACATGAGCTGTGAACCAAGAATATATATGCGTGTGAGTCAATTTCCGACAATGTACCGTCTTCTAGTTTTCCAGGTACGGAGAGCGGCCTTGACGAGGACTCGGAAGCCTAGCGAGACGACATCTCATTGATACATCAAGTCAAAACGGACGGGGTGATAGGCTGCCATGCTTGGCGTGAGAGAGAGAGAGAGAGAGAGAGAGAGAGAGAGAGATGTGGTCGAGACGTTGGGCGACAAGGGGACGGAAAGGACGGAAGGGGGGCCAAGCCCGCGAGAACGACACCGAGAACGACACATGCGATTCTCAGAATACGCCCGACGGCAAGAATGCAAAAGGTAGCCTCACTAAGCCAGGAACAGACAAGCGCGGCGTCTTCTCCAGGCTGCGCAGCCTAAAACACGAGGGAGGCGGCGGGACAGAGAGTGCCTGGATAGGATACATATCGTCACTATAAGCAGGTACCTAGGTACATAGACAACTCGCTTAACAGTTCGCCACAGTACCGCAGTGCTGGGAAGTAAAGTGGGCGCGCTGCAAATCAATTAACGCGTCGCGCCCGAGGTACCGACCTCCCGAGGTAGGTACCCAAGTTTAATCCCATGACATCGAAATGAATAAAAACCAAGCAGGGATACTGCGATAAGATAAGCACGTTCACATAGGTACGTTCAGCAGCGCAATTCTAATTAAATCAGTACTTAGCTTGGGTGGGTTTGGTGATTAGTTTACCACCTCCACGGTACAGTACCAACTGTTCATCCGTGTTTGTTGATGATGATGTAGACCTCGTCGGTTTGCCGACCGAAACACACACAGTCTTTCAACCCAGCGACCCGACCAAGCCTGCGGCATCGCGTCCAGCACCCCCTCCTTTCGCCCCGACAATCGAACAATCGGGACTCTTCCCTTCTTTTCATCTCGACCTTTTCGTCGCTCTTTTGCCCTCTGAGGCCATCTCTCTCTTTCCATCTCCGTCGCAACCCGGCCGACTTCGATTTTCAGCGTCGTAGTACTTCCCACTCGACCAAGGCTCCCATATCCAACAGCCTGCTGCAGCGCAACCTCAATCACCCCATCCACGACCAACAGATGTTGCACCGCCACGCCACCCACCACCCTTCGGACTCTACGCCTGCAGGTCGCCTCGTTTGAGAACGTGAACAACTCGGCATACACACCGCACCAATACCCTAGCCAACCGCCCCAGGCGCAGCGCCCATCTCCGCCCCGACACCATGGACGACGACCCAGCCAGCACCCACGCTCGGGATAAGGAGGCCCTCGAGACCCTCGCCGACGAGCTTCTCGAGCTGGAAGGCGACCGAGACCTCAAACAAGTCATCGTCGAGTCTTACGAGACCGCCCCCAACCCAGAAACCTACTACAACGAGAGAAGGAACGCCGTGCGTGAGCTCGAAGCCGTCAACAGAACGATCGAGGACAAGAAGCGTCAGAAGCGCAGCCTAGAACAGCAAATCCAAGCAGCAAGGAGCGCCCAACGTCAATCCACCAGAGACGCTGCCTCTGGCGAAGACAGGAACATGTGGGAGGCACGGAACCGCTGGGGAACAGGTACGTGGTCTTTTTTTTTCTTTTTTTTTTGGGGGGGGTTTTTTGATGATGCGATGCTCTAGATGCCGTCGTATGATTGATGCGCCTACGTTGACGAGTCGTCCTGATCTTGGACTTTGCCTCAAGCCTCTTCAAGCGAAGCACCTCGGCGTACAACAAACAGTCGAGCGACGGACATGGTTGGAAGAGTAGTCCTCTTTTCTTCTTCTTCTCCTACAGGTTTCAGCTCTGCTCGATTCAGAGCAATGCTCCGTCGAACATCACATGGTCTGTGTGTGATTTCTCGACAAGGCCGACGTTGATCTAGCTGGACTTACCTAGAGTTCTGCAACTCTGATCTGGAGCCGGTCGCCCCGGACAGACCGGCCCAGAGAGTATCGACGATGTCGCTCGGTGTTTCGAGCGTCATCGCAGAGGTTAATGCCAGGCTTTTGCCCCTTGATTACCGTGCCTGCTATAGTACACTGTCACTCCTCGTTCCTGCCTTGCCTGCCTACCTTACCTGCCTATTTGCCTGACTACCTTTCATCTGCCCTTTTGACCGAGAGGAGTTTCTGCCTCCAACTACCTTTCGTCCGTTTCTTTCCCATTTTATATATTCTCACCGGTCCAACCTCCCAAACCCCATTTCGGTCTTGTCATCAAGGACCGATTTCACTTGCGCTTTCTCATACACCTCATTCATCACGATCACATCACTCTTTGGACTGCCCGGCCGACCTTTCTCTCTTCCGGATCATGCCAAGACAATCTTGCGCCTTTCACATTTTGCCTGGCCATTTGATTCTATCTCACGATTGATCGCACTCCGAGATCATCTCATATATGACCTATCACTAACACTTCCCAGCTGCGGTCCCATACAGGGCATCATCCGGCTCTCACAACTCTGATTTCACACAAGGAGCCTCGCGCATGTCTAACACCACGAGCAACGCGATACCGGGCTATTCTAGCCCGTCTTCCTTGACGAGCAATCATCGAGGGGCGCCGGTCTTCGGTCAGCCCGGTCAGATGTCCCCCTTCAACAACAGCAACAAAAGACCTTTCGGAACTGCTTCCGACTCTTTTGGCCACTCCATTTCCGGCCGGAGCAAGTCCCAGCGCACTCATGATGTTTCGGGTGATGTTATTGACCTCACTGGGTAAGTGGAATCTTCACGCCAGCAGTATTGGACTCTGAAGTTCGGGCGGTCCTTTTCGGCTTGAGTATTACCGATTCATCGAGACTAACAGTCACCGCAGCGACGATGATGACATTGATGTATCGGTCTCACGCTCCAGACAGAGAGAGGCGATGGCACGAGGCAACAGAGCTGCTTCCATGGCGCGTCAATCCATGCCCTACGGCTCTAGATCCACTTCGACGGCCCCTCAGCCGGCCGTCAATGGCTCTCTTGGCTCTGGTTTCTCCAACGGCCTGTCCAACTGGAACTTCGGTGACCTTCGAGGCCAATCAAACTCCCCTTCGATGTCGAGCATGGCTTCGACCCCCGGCGCTGACTTCATCCCGCGGATGCCCGGATCGTTTGTCGACGACGACAACCCTTTCACCTCGTTCCAGCCCGCGAGCCAGGTGTATGGCTCCAACATGTACCCCAATGCGTACTATCCCGCCAATCGGTCCTCTCTCAGCACCGCCGATGTGATCAGCAGGACTAACAGCTTCAACTTCATGGACCTCACGGATGGGTCTGGAAATCCCCTCGATGCTCGTGTTGCCTCCATCATGCAGGATATTAACGACGACCCTCGCAAGTCCAAAGAAGAGGTCGAGGCACTCCTGCGCAATGTTCACGCTGGCATGGAAATTCCAGAGGAAGACCGCGACGGAACGCCAGATGCCATGAAGTATCCCCTCTATGCTCACCAGAGGGTGGCCTTGACCTGGATGAAGCGTCAGGAACAAGGCACTAATAAGGGCGGTATTCTGGCCGACGATATGGGGTTGGGAAAGACAATCTCCGTTTTGTCCCTGATTGTATCAAACAAGCCCACCACGCCTGGACGCAAGGTGGGTTGACAGGCCTAAAGACCTCGGCGTATGCTAACCCGCTTCCCAGACAACATTGATTGTGGCGCCCCTCTCCCTGATTCGACAGTGGGAGGATGAGATCAAGAAGAAGATCAAGCCAGAGCACAGCTTGTCCGTGTTCATTTACCACAACACGCAGAAGATCAAGGCTCAAGAGCTGATGAAGTACGACGTCGTCTTGACAACGTACGGAACACTCGTGTCCGACCGAAAGAAGCTGGCGGTCTATAAGAAGAGCTTGGGTGCGCGACCCATGGCCTCCAAGACAGACCCGAACCTGGCCAGCTCGGTTTCTCTCTTCCATCCTGACTACTCAATGTTTTACCGCGTGGTTCTCGACGAGAGCCAACAAATCAAGAACCACAAAGCACAGGCGGCTTTGTCAGCCGCCGATTTGATGAGTCAGTATCGTTGGTGCCTTTCCGGAACCCCGATGATGAACGGTGTCGACGAGCTGTATTCGCTCTATAGGTATCTGAAGATCAAGCCCTACAGCGAGTGGGGCAACTTCCGCGGCGCTTTCGGCGTGCTCTTTGGCAAGAGGGGAGACCCGCAAGCTCAGGCAATGAGGAACCTGCAGGTCCTTCTCAAGGCGACGTTGTTGCGTCGCACAAAGACATCGCAGATTGACGGCAAACCCATCTTGCAGCTCCCTGAGAAGACGGAAGAAGTGGTGTACGCAGAACTGGACGAGGACGAGCGCAAGTTCTACACGGATCTGGAGACCAAGTCGCAGGTTCAGATCAACAAGTACCTCCGAAAGGGCACTCTCGGCAAGCATTACTCCCACGTATTGGTGTTGCTGCTGCGCCTCCGCCAGACTTGCTGTCATCCGCACTTGTTGCTGGAGGCGGATGATGCTGTCACTGAAGTGGACGACAACATGCTCGACCGCGTCAAGTCCCTGTCTTTGACTGTCGTCCAGCGGCTCACCGAGAAGTCCCGCGCGCTCGAGAACGCCGACGCTATCAATCAAGGTTTCGAGTGTCCCATTTGTTACGACATGATGCCCGATCCAACCATTCCACTTCCTTGTGGCCACGAACTATGCGCCGGATGTCTGAAGCAGCACGTCGACAACGCCAGGCGTGAAAACATTAGGAATGGCGAGGACGAAGGCCAGGTCAAGTGCGCTGTCTGCAGGGGCCCGCTGAACCCGGCCAACATCATCACCTATGCCGCCTTCAAGAAGGTTCACATGCCGGAAATGGCCAGCGCAAGTTCTGAGGACGAAGAGTCGGAGGGATCCGTGTGGAGCAGCGATGGCGAGGAGAGCGAGGAAGACGATGACGAAGCCGACGCAGATGATGTCGACAAGAAAGGCAATCTCAAAGGCTTCATCGTCCCAGACGCCTACGCCGATATTAGCGATGAGGGTGACGAATCGTCCGCCCGGGAGACAAAACCCATGACACCCAAGAAGAAGCAGAAGCAGAAGAAGAAGAAGAAGAAGAAGAAGATGGGAAAGATGAAGGCGGCCGTCTCCCCGAGTAAAGAGTCAAAGAAGAGGCTGAAGAAGATCAAGGGATCCATGTTACAGTCCCTTCGAAAAGACGCCAAGAAGAACGCCGCGGCCTGGAGAGACTACACAAAGTACCTCAGCCACCATTGGCTGGCCTCGTCAAAGACACGAGCCTGCATGGATCTTCTCCGCAAGATTCAGGAAACCGGCGAGAAGACCATCATTTTCTCCCAATGGACCATGCTTCTGGATCTCTTGCAGGTCGCAATCAAGAAGGAGGGTCTCGACATGAAGCACTGCCGGTACACTGGAGAAATGTCCATGGCGCAGCGGGACGACACTGCCTACACCTTCTCGAATGACCCGGCCATGAAGGTCATGATGGTGTCTCTGCGCGCCGGAAATGCTGGCCTCAACCTCGTCTCAGCCTCGCGGGTCATCATCATGGACCCTTTCTGGAACCCATACATTGAGATGCAGGCCGTGGACCGAGCTCACCGCATCGGCCAGCAGAAGCCGGTAAAGGTGTACCGCATCCTGACCCAAGAGACGGTGGAGGACCGCATCGTTCAGCTTCAGGAGAAGAAGAGGGCGACAGTCGATGCTGCTTTGGACGAGCGCGAGGGCGCCAAACTGGCTGGTCTTAGCTTGACGGAGCTCCGGTTCTTGTTCAACCTCTAAGCGAGATTCCCATCACATTCCCTTCGATTCGATACCCTGCAACGGTGTTTTCTGTCCACCAAGCACACTACGATTTACGACAATCTGGGCCTGGTCTCTTCAACCTCTTGGCACCAGATCCTTTCAGTCCCGGGAAATGGGGAGGGACTATGTTTTATGAGAAAGTACCAGCGAGGTACTCGGGCTTGCTTAGGATTGGCTATTTGATTCACTTGCATCACTAGA
Organism: Colletotrichum cereale; assembly: GCA_034509685.1. Lineage (NCBI taxonomy): Eukaryota > Fungi > Ascomycota > Sordariomycetes > Glomerellales > Glomerellaceae > Colletotrichum > Colletotrichum cereale. Next base: position 84,203 of record JASUDE010000156.1, read on the forward strand.
TGGACCAGGGACGGCGGGAGCGGGAACCCGCACGATACACAAGACGCGCTTCACAGTCGCACCGGGGGAGGGATGTTGGCGAGCATATCGATCATGCCCTCTCCCATCTCAACCCCCTCCTTGGTCTTTTTTTCTTCTTTCTTCCTTGTCATTTAAAAACACGGCAGTGGCGTTCAAGGGGGTTCAGGGCCAGGGTCAGTTTTGAGTTTCCGGAAGGCAATGCGAGTGCATGTAGCCTTGGCGGCACACGAGAGTCGCTCACGGATATCCTCGGTAGTGGCTAGATTCGATAAAGATGCATCAATCAATCAACTTGCTCACCAAGAGCCTTGTTTCTTTTGCAACTGCCTGCGTTGCAATACCTCGCCAAGACGTGTGTGGTCTGTCGGTCGAAGGAGCACCAGCTCTTGACAAGAGGAAAGACGGAAAGCAGCAAGCGGGCGGCGGTACCGGGCCATCAACCATGTCACCCAGATCCTGGGACTCCCACAAGGGCCTTGCACGTCATCGAATTCGTGAGTAATTTTGTTTTATTTTTCTTATTTTTCTTTTTCTTGTTTTATTTCTGTTACCAGCGGCTCCCGTCGCCTTCTGGATGGTATCAGCCAGAGAGACGAGACGCGCCCCCCTCGATGAGCCAAGTGCTGCTCCCTTTACCCCCAGGCTGAGGCCTCATGCCTAAAGGCCGAAGGGGTTCCGAAGCACAACTCGGAGAACTCCACCGAAAGGAAATCGCGTCGGGGGGCTGCATGGGCGAACCTAGGTCGCGCGAGGGAGGCGGGATCGGGCCCGGGTCCCGTTCACCTTTCTGGGAGGCCCGGCCCCCGTTCGCCCCACTACAAGGACGGCGCTGAGGAGGGACTGCTCCAGCATGCACCGCTGGCAACGAACGGATGCCGAGGCGGGATCCTTCCCCCACACCTGGCTGGCTCGATGATCGTGCCCCTTTTTGATGTTTTATTTTTGGTGGTTTTGGTAGCCAGTCTAGCCTTTGACTGCCGGGGCCGGTCTGACCGTCATACGTACGCAGCGCCTAGGAAGGGGGGGTATGTTAAGTAGGCAGTACGAAAGGGGGTTCTTTCATGGTTTGGTTCTAACGCTGACGATTCTTCTGCGAGCCGTCGCTGTACCATAGTCTCCTAAATCTCCTTGGACTGGACGACGGCGGCGACGATGTCACCGATTTGCGGCTGGGTGGCGGACTTGCCGGCGCCCTCGCCGACGGCCGGCCAGGCCCAGCGCTTGATGAGCGACTTGTCGCCCGCGCGCCAGGCGGCGCCGATCTGGAGCGTCAGACGGCCCTCGTGGTCGTTGCTGAGGACGTCGAAGCGGATCTCGCGCGTCTCCGTGTCCATGTCGCGGATGGCGGTGCCGCGGACGGATTTGCTCCACTCCCCGTGGGCGGGGTCGGTGGGGACGAAGGACATGGCGAAGTCGGTGAGGGCGTGGGCGGCGGCGCTGGCGAGGTAGAGCTGGACGGAGGAGAAGTCGGGGTAGGGCTCGCGGGAGGGGGGATAGGACGCCTGGAGGGTGCTCGGGGCGGGTTCGGCGTCGGCGGGCTCGGCGAGGCTGGGGAGGAGCTGGAGCTGGAACTGCGTCGTCGTCAGGGGGAGGAGGAAGGTGCGGCCGCGGATCTGGAGGCGGGACGTCGGGGTGAGGGTCAGCTCGACCTGGAAGTCGGCCGGCGAGGTGAGCATGTTGGTGAGGGCCTGCGAGGCGTTGGGGCGGTTGGAGGCGCCGCCAGAGGTGTTCCTCAGGTCGGCGGTCGGGCACGGCGGGGTGTTAAGGGTGAAGGAGGCCGCTTGGACGCCGGCGCGTCGCAGGACGCGAGTGAGGTCGCCGGCAAAGGTGGTGACCTGCTCCACGGAGCGATCGTACAGGATTTTGGCGACGATGGGCCTGAGCAGGTGGTACTGGCTTTGCGCCTGGTTGCGTCGCTGGTGGGGAGGGGTTGGCCGTAGGCGCTGGAGCTCGTTCAGACGATGGGCGTGGCTGAGGAGGATGTGGAGGCCGAGGTGTGTCGCTTCCGCCAGCACGTTGTCGGTAGATGCGCCTGCGCCCACGGTGGGAGCGCCATCGTCGAGCGTCTCAAGTTCGAGCGTAAGACTCGGGCCTGCAACGGGATTGAAGTTGATCGAGTCGTTGTTTGCGCGTACGCCGTAAGAGGCCAGGGAATGCGCTTCACGGTGCAGCTCGTGCCAGAGCTCTTGTGCGAAGATGGTGTTTCGGGCTTCGAGAACACGATCCGGCAGAAGAGCCGAGTCCGGGACGGAAGATCCGATGGCCAGACGGCCGGTGGTCTCGCCCGATCTGCTCACGGTGATGGAGAGGCGTTGGGAGCCGGCTCCGACTCTGCCATGCTGCAGTAATGCTGTGCCGTCGTCACCCCGTCTCAAGGGTGCGAGACTGCTATTCCTGAACTCGGGTGAGGCTGGGAGGGAAGGGTCAGAGAGGCCGCTCTACTTGCAAAAAGGGGATGGGGAACACCAACCTTCGGAGAAGCCAAATCTCACACCAAGAGTATGCCGCTCCGCCGGCAGCCGGCACATGGACCATCCGGCCTGATGCACGGCCAGCACCTCGTCCCAATACTTGGCTTCGCGCTCCACCTCCTTGCTCAGGTGGGTGGCCGCCTTGTCGGCCGACTCCTTTGTCGTCTCGATGTCGAGCAAGGCCCAGCCCAGAGCGACGTCGCGGTTGTCTTTGGCGCGCTCGGCGTCTCTTTGCTTCTGCTCTTCATTGTCTTCGCGCTTCGCGATGCCGAGGGTGCCGATACCGGTCCAGTCGCGCAACGCTTGGGAGAGGGTGACGCCGGCCTGGGCGGGGCTTTCTTTGGAGAGTAGCAAGGAGATGAAATCGAGGGTCATGAGGGCAGCGTTTTGCGCAACACTAATATTCCAATGTCAGCGGTTAATCAACCCATGAGTTGGAGTTCCGGGCAAACCGACTCGATATTCCTCAGCACCTCCATCCGCGCGGCAGCCGCATCCGGTGGCTCTTGGTCGTCGGGGTTTCCATCGCTCATGGCCGTGTCTTCCTCGTCGACTTCCGGCTCGCCATTCTTCTGGTTCTCGGCCTCTTCTTTGAGACTCTCTTCGGTAACGTTCCGGAAGCCGCGTTCCGACTGTACGCGAGCGATGAATTCGCCGAGGCTCTTGGGTTTGCGACCACCTGTCGGGACGGGATGGAGGGAGGAGAAGGGCATCGAGCTGCCGCCGGAGGCCATGGCGGGCAATTTCTCGGCCACGCTATCACGTGCTGCTGGCTGTGTTCCTCGTGCGATGGTCGGAAGGTCAGGATTAGCGTGTGTAGAGCGGCAGCATGCTCTGGAAGGAATGGATTCTGCGTCGCAAAAAGGAATGAGGCTACTGGGCGAGGCTGGAGGTGAATGAGAGAAACAGCTACGGATTGGCTGTAGCGACCGGCACGATCCAAGCTCCAATGCGCAGCAGCCAATCACCATGCGGACTTTCTCGGTGAGGGTTGGAGCACACCGAGGGGCACCGGTGAACCGGACAGCCCCGCAATAATGCTTGGTGGAGTGGGCATTGAGGTTGGCGCAAGTCTGGGCGGCTGGGTCCCGGCAACCGGGGTAGGTTAGGTACAAAGTACAAGCTGACAGTGAACCCCCCCCCTAGTTAACCTGGGAGTACCGTACGCGTATGGTCCGTGCAGACATAGGTAACATATCAGTGGAATCGCCTGGAAAGATACCCTGTCCTGCCCGGAAGAATACCATATTCCGTACGGATACGTAAACCAATCCCACGCCGACCCTACCCCACTACGGACTAGCACAGTGCACGGTACTTACAGGTCAACTAGGGGGTCACTGTCAGGTTGTCTGATCACTCGACTCGTATTGTTTGTTTAAACAACACCGACAGCAAGGTTCCAGTCCGTCGGCCTGTCTTCCATCTCGGGCGTGTTGAAGACAAACAGAGTTAGCTTTCTTCGGTTGCAGACTACAAACGACATTATACACGTATTCGCTCTCCAGATTCAGTTGTTGCCGCTTTAATGCATTCTCTCTACCATATGTTTCCAGCTTCACTTCACCCAACCCCCACTGTCTCCTCAATCCTTGTACTCCTCATCTTCAGCAAAACTGACAAAGGCGCTTCGCTTGGCTGCCAGCTCGGCTAGATCTCTCAGGCTTGAGCCGCCCATGATGTCGAACACGGCAACGTCAGCCCCCACCTCTTTCATGAACCAGGCGCGCAACTCCACGGCGACCAGAGAGTCGACGCCGTAGCTGTGTAGCGGCTTGGACGTGTCAATGTCCTTCTCGTTTGACGACAAGGCCTTGCAGAGCTTCTGCACAATGGCCGCACTAACCACGTCGGCCGCCTCGGCGAGCGATGACGTGGCCGGCAGCAGCATGCTGCACGACGACGCCGCCGAACCGTCCGCCTCGCCCGTGCCGTCCCCGTCACTGCCGCCCCGGATCTGGTAGAGCTGCCGGAACAGGGGCTCGTGCATCCACGCCGGCTCGGGGATGCCCTTGATCCGGAGGGTGGCGGGCACCTCCAGTCCGACGGCGATCTGGGGGCTGGTGTTGACCCGGCCGCCCCCCTTGGCGACGTCGCCGGCCGGGTTGCACAACACGTCCATCAGGGCGAGGAACTCGTCCTCGCGCATAGCATTGAAACCTTCCTGCCGCAAGTTGGCCATGCTCTCCTGGTTCTCAGCGGCGAAGCCGACCGACAGGATCATGCCCAAGTCGACGGCGACGCCGGGGAGCCCGAGGCGCACGCGGTGCCGCGCCAGCGCGTCCTGGTACGTGTTCCCGACGCAGTAGTTGGACTGGCCGCGGTTCCCTACCACGCCCGAGGCCGACGAGAGCAGGACGAAGAAGTCCATGTCGGCGGGTAGCAGGTCGTGAAGGTTGCGCGAGGCCACCACCTTGGGGCGCACCGCGGTATAATAGTCTTCCTGGGGCATGTTGGCAAATATGGCGTCCTTGAGAACCATGGAGCCCTGGACGCATCCCCGGATGGGCGGCATCGTCTTGGAGCACTGCTCGAGGATCTCCTCGAGGGCCTTGCGGTCCGAGACGTCGCACTTGAGCGCCTTCACGTTCACCCCGGCAGCCCCGAGCTCCGTGACGAGCTCTTGCGTTGCTGGGCGCGTCGTTCCGGAGCGTGACAGGATCAACAGGTTCTTGGCACCGCGCGATGCCATCCAACGTGCCGTGCTTCGGCCAAGACCGCCGCCGCCACCGGACAGAACATACGTGGCGTCTGAGGCGAATGTATACGATGGCTTGCGGCTTGGTTGGACCTGTCAATGACTTTGGTCAGCTCGTTCTACCCCAAAAAAGGAAGTTCACCATCATATGGGTCTCGGTCAATCGTTTGGGGAACTAGGAATTGATACATACTGTTACACAATCATCGGCGCGAGGCTCGAGGACGAACTTTCCAATGTGTGTGCCCGCTTGCATGCTCCTGAACGCCTCCGTGATGTTGGCATAGCTGTGCAGATGCAACGGCTGCGGCGGCGTAACGGAAGCATCGCCCAGCAAGTCCACGACGTTCTTCAGGACGCGGGCGAAAAGGGGACCGCGCTCGAGGGAGATGAGACCAATGTCGAAGAAGGAAAAGGTAACGCTCTTCCTGAAGGGCGCCATGGGCAATCCGGCATTGGCAAAGATGTCTACCTTGCCGATCTCGACGAACCTCCCGTAGGGAGCGATGCAATCCCAGGTCGCGCGCAGGGTCTGACCGGACGTCGAGTTCAAGATGACGTCCACGCCGCGGCCGCCCGTCATTCTCTTGATGCCCTGGACAAAGGAGAGGTCGCGGCTCGAGAGGATGTGGTCGAGAGGGACCCCGTAGTGCTCGTGCACAAAGTCGCGCTTCTCGAGCGAGCCGACGGTGACAAAGATCTCGGCGCCGACGATCCTGGCCAGCTGGATGGCCGCCTGCCCGACACCGCCAGAGCCCCAGTGGACGAGGATGCTCTCGCCGGCTTGCAGCCGCGCCAGGTCGTGCAGCCCGTAGTAGGCTGTCGTGTAGACGACGGGCACCGCGGCGCCGTCAACGTAGCTGATGGACGACGGGAGCTTGGCGAACTGGTACTGCGTGCCGCGCGTCAGGTTTTTGAAGGCGCCGCGCAGGAGGCCGCAGACCCGGTCGCCGACAGCAACGCGCGTGACGCCCTCGCCCACGCGCGTCACGACACCGGCACATTCCTGGCCAAAGGCTTCACCAGTCACCTGGCCGAGGGCGATCATGATGTCGAGCAGGTTCAGTCCCGTGGCGTGCACCCGCACCTCGACCTCCTCAGGCCCGAGCGGCTTCTCGTGCAAGGGGTCGTCCTGGAACTGTAGGGTATCAAGCAGGCCCGGGGTTGTGCAAACCAACTTGAGCGCTCGATCGGCGGTGGCGGTTGCCCAGCTCTCTTGGATGGCGGCGGCACCACCCTTGGCCTTGAGAGCGATCGCCTCGTTCATGCCTCTGTTCTCCATGATGCGCGGGATCTGGATGCAGCCCCCTTCGCTCTCGAAGAAGCTGTTCTCCCCGCCACCACTCGACTGGAGGATTCGGAGAATGGCGGAGCCGGTGGCCTTGCGGTCGGCGATGCTCTCGAGGGAGAGCGTCATGAGGTTCAGGCCCGGATTCTCCGCGCGCATGCAGCGGGCGAAACCCGTCACCATGTCGGCGCCGGGGTTCGTCGGCGCCGGGCCACCCCCCTGGTTCACCCACAGCAGCGTCTTGGCTGAGGACATGAGTCTCTGGAGGGCGGCGTAGTCGGCGCCTTCAACGCCTTCGAGGAAGTCCGAGTTGATGTCGCCAAGGAAGATGTACCGACTCTGCTGGAGCTCCTTCATGTCCACCGCCATGAGATCTCGGAGGTGGACCGTCTTCAGTAAGGTGGTAGCGGTTTCTGTCGTCGCGTCGAGCGCCCCGGCCCTTCGATCGAGGCTCTCGGCAATATCCATCTGGAGGGCCAGGCTGGATGAATCACCTACCACGATGGCCGTTAACGGCGTGGCTGTCTTGTCCGGGTTGACCGTGCTGCCGTTCGGCTCCTTGCTTCCGTCGCCGATGGCGTTGCAAATGAGAACGCTCACCATCTGATGCCTGTGGTCGGGGAAATCGTACATTTGCACGTCGATTCCGCTGAAACCGCTCCTCTTAAGGGACTCGTTCCAATCCTTGGGGCTGGCCAGCGGCGTGTACTTGCGGAAGTCCTCGACCGACAGCCACCATCCGGGCAAGAGCCCAAAGGCGAAGCCGGTCCGGATCATGTCGGTGTTTGTCATCTCGTACAGCATGAGCTTGCCGCCGGGCTTGAGGAGCTTACGGGCGTTCGAGAGCGTCTTATCGAGGCTCTTGGTCGCGTGGATGACGTTAGCCGCGACGACGAGGTCGTACTGGTCGCCCTCGAAACCCTGCTCGGCGAGGTCGGCTTCGACGTTGAGAGCCCGGAAGCTCATGCGGCCGGCCGCGTCCTTGAACATCTCGCGGGCGTTCTCAAAGAAGCCGATGGAGATGTCCGTGAAGGCGTAGTGGCCGAAGCGTGGCGTGCCCTGCTCACCGTTGCCCTGCGTCATGAGGCAGTTCAGTATGGGCCGAGTCGCACCGCCCGTGCCGGCACCAATCTCCAGAACGCGCATCGCGGGGTTCTTGTGGGCCATGGCGTCGATGTAGGCAGCCATGCGGTCATATCCCAGCTCGGCGCCCACGCCGGAGCGGTAGACGTTCTCGACGAGCTTGTCCTTGAACAGCAGCTCCAGGGCGTCGACGTTGCCTGTCAGGATGTCTGGAAGCTGCTGTCCGACAGTCACCACGAGCTTCCCCTCGGCCGAGCCCTGCTCCAGGAGTCTGCTCTCCATGCTAGCGATGTACTCATTGTCGGCTGCGTGCGCTTTCCATTCCGGCTTCGCGTGGGCCACCTTGCCGGCCTCGTACTTGTCCAGCTGGTACTTGATCCAGTCCAGATAGTTGCGGTGGTGGCCTACCAGCTTTGCCTCCACATCGCTGTTGAGCATGGTGTCGTGGTAACGCTTGATGTAGATGTAGCACATCATCTCGACTTCTCCAATCAGCTGGGCCTGGTGAGACGTAGGTCCTCGCGCCGCATCGGGCTGGAAAGCCTTGTCGGCAACGGCCTGGTCGACGAAGGCGGGGTCGATCTTCCAGTCCAGGTCGAAACAGAGCCGCCTCCCCGCGGCCGATTCGACGTCCGCGGCGCTGTCGGTGCGCGCCACCGTCGTGATGATGAAGTCGTCGACTGTGCACACTGGCTCGCCGGTGGCGGTGTCGACGGCGACGATGCGGGCCTCGGCCTGGCGGATGCCCAAGAACCCTCCCTGGCAGGAGACGCGGGCCGAGTCGTATTTCGCGGCCGCCGAGACCCAGAGGTCACCAATCTCCGAAGGGACCATGACCTGGTCAATGTCCCGTCCGCCCTTGGTGAGGCACACGATGATGCTTTGCAGGATGCCGTCGAGGAACGTGGGATGCACAAGGTGCTCCTGGAGGTAGCCCAGGGGCATGAGGCCCTCGAGGTCCTGCCGCTGTACAGTGGCCACCGCGGTCCCGATATCGCCGCAGCGGATGTCGCGTAGAGTCTGGAACGTGGCCCCGAAGTCGAGGCCCACGGTGGAAAGGTGCTCGTAGAGCTGGCGGAACGACGTCTCGATCGTGGCCTCGCGCTCAACCCGGCAGAGGATCTCCTTGTACGCCGTTTTGGATTCCTTGTCCTCCTTGCCGCCGTCCACCGCGGTGTATGGCTGTTCATATTCCGTGACGACCACACCACGGCAGTGCTCGTGCCACTCGCCGCCCTCGTAGCTGCTCAGGGAAAAGGCACGCACGGTCTGGAGCGATGTATCCGGGTGATCTCGCGTGGGCTGCATGTAAAAGTGCGTCTCGATCCCGACCTGGGACGTGGGGACTCGCAGGGCCACTGCAAAGCGGGCATCGCGGATGCGGAAGCCCCTGACGACCCGAGAGGGGTCAGCCATCTGTCTGCTGGCCTCGATCGCCATGACCAGCATGCCCGCAGCGGGATAGATGGTTGAGCCGGTGATTCTATGGTGTTTCACCCAAGGATTCTCCGAGAGACGAAGGTAGTTGCGCCAGACCGCGTTCGCCGGATCCCAGTCCGGTACTGGGGCGCCGAGCAGCTCGTGGCGCACGGCGTGGCGGAAACGGAACCCTCGGCTGATGCGGCTCTCGTTCCAATATCTGTTGGCGTGGTTGAAGGGATACGCCGGGGCTTCGATCAAAAGACTAGCCGACGCCGAGCCGGTGCTGCCGTCGCTTGAGTTGGCCTTGCCGATGTCGACCTCATGGTTACGGCACCACAGCCACCCTGCCGCTGTCAGGGCTGTCTCGATGGCCGACGAGTCGCGACGTAAGACCGTCTCGTAGCCCACGGCCGTCACCTGGGACTCAAGGTCCATGATCTCTCTGATCGGCCCGCGCAGAGCGGCATGGGGTCCCACTTCGAGGACGTCGGTGATCTTCGGCCGATGCTGAGCCGCGGCACGGGCACCGAGCCTCTTGAACTGCGGTCCCGAGCTGGAGCACATGAGGGCGAACGCTTTCGAGAACTGGACGGGGCACGTCATGTTCTGCACCCAGTACTCCGGACTTTGGAGGTCGGATATCGAGGCGATGGTTCCGGTAAGGGATGAGTAGAAGACCGGCTGGGCCCAATCCTGACCGACAACACTGCTGTTGCTCCGGTTCACGGGGCCCAGTTTTCCGATAGAAGTCCGGTAGGCTTCGGTGATCGGTTCCATCAGCGGCGAGTGATACCCGTTGGTGACTCTCAGCTTGCGCGCGAACACGCCGTCGGCTACCAAAGCCTTCTGGACCTTTTCGGCACACTCGACCGTGCCGCTCAGTGTCACATTTCGAGGACTGTTGATGCAGGCAACGACCATGTCTCGCCCGGCCGCGGCGCCGAGCGTCTGCTGCAGGTACGCCGTCGCCTCCTCGGCACCCATGGCCACGGCGATCATGTTGCCGCGGCGATGCTCATCAGACGAGGCCAATGTGGCAGACAGCGACCCGCGGTAGTAGCCCAGCCTCCAGGCCGACTCACGCGATATGGCACCCGCAGCGTAGGCCGCGCCGATCTCGCCCGAGGAGTGCCCAAGGACAGCCGAGGGTCTGACGCCCCAGCTGATGAGTAAGTCGACAAGAGCCACCTGCAGAGCAGTGCAGAGTGGCTGGCTGTACTTCGGATCGTCGATGCTAGAAGAATTTTCATCCTTGAGCAGTTCACCTATTATTCACTCCAGTCAGTCTTCTACAATATATCAAGACCGAAAGGCATCAAAGGGAAGGAAGAGAATGGGGGGGAAGAAATTGACGAGATCCTTGGACATTCATGATTCAACGTACCGATCAAAGACCATGGGCATCCCAACCTTCTCAGGTACTCCTCTGCGGCGAACATGGAGGCGTTGAAGACGCGGTCCGCCGCGAGCAACTCTCGCCCCATGGCGTGCCACTGAGCGCCCTGGCCAGTGAAGACGAGGCCCAGCCTCGCATCGACTGTCATGCGCGTGGGCGAGGGCCGATGTGCCAGCTTGCTTCCCAGTCCGGCAATGCTGTCGGCAACGACGGCGAAGCGCCACGGGAAGGCGGTGCGGTGGGTGGCGAGCGTATGCGCCAGGTCCGCGAGGAAGCGGCCTTCTTCATCGTTGTCGTATGCCGAGGTCATGGGGGACTCCCGAGAAGACAAGAAGGCCTGGTACGCAGCGGAAAGGCGGGCGGCGCCATCTTCGTCAAAGCTTGACAACGTGAATGTGCGAGGGCGTGTCGCAGGTCGAGGGCTTGCTTGGATCATGGCCTGCGTGGCATGGCTTTCACCGTTCGTGACATGACCGTCACCGTTCGTGGAGCCGTTTGTCCCGTTGGTGCCGTTGACTCCGTTGGTGCCGTTGGTGCCGTTGATACCGTTGATGGTATCTCCGTTGCAGGAACCGTTCGTCAACGCCGTGTACTTCTTATCCAGCGTCGGGAACTCGACCGTTCGGTGCTTCCCGACAAGGCCGCGGTCCCTGAGATAATGCAGAGCATCGTCCAGAACGACGTGTGCGTTACTACCGCCGTAGCCGAATGCATTGACCGAGGCTCTCCTGAGCCCCTGGCCCGGCCAGAGCAGCGGACTGGTCGGGAACTTGAGGTGCCACTTGTCGACAGGGATCTTGGGGTTGGGCTTCTCGAACCAGATGTTGGGGGGTACGACGCCGTGCTCCAAGACGAGGACCGTCTTGATGAGGCCGGCAATGCCGGCCGAGCCCTCGAGGTGGCCGATGTTGGTCTTGACGGCGCCGACCAGCATGGGCTCCTCGGCGGAGCGGTGCGCCGTGAAGGCGCCGCTGATAGCGCCGGCCTCGATTGGGTCGCCGATGGGGGTCCCCGTGCCGTGGGCCTCGAAGAAGCGTGTCTGCGTCATGTCGAGCCCGGCGGCGTCGTAGGCGGCGTTGATGAGGTCGATCTGCGCCTGGCGCGTGGGCTGTGTGATACCGGGCGACTTGCCGTCCTGGTTGCTCGACGAGCCGCGGATGACAGCGCGGATGGTGTCGCCGTCCCGTACCGCGTCGCTCAGCCGCTTCAGGACCACCATGCCGAAGCCCTCGCCGCGCGAGTAGCCGTTGGCGCGGCTGTCGAAGCTGTAGCACTTGCCGTCCGGTGACAGGAAGCCGAGGGCCGTCAGGGGGATGATGGTGTCCGGGTTGTAGAACAGGTTGCAGCCCGCCGCGAGCGCCATGTCGGACTCGCCCATGCGCAGGCTGTTGCAAGCTAGGTGGCACGCGTTCAGGCTGCTGGAGCAGGCCGTGTCGATGCTGATGCTGGGCCCGTGGAGGTCGTAAAAGTAGCTCAGCCGGTTGGCGAGCATGGTGGTACCGGTGCCGGTGGCGAAGTAGCGCTGCTGGATCTCCGTCTCCTTGAACATGATGGCTTCATACTCGCGTGTGAAGCATCCGATAAAGACACCCGTCTTGGATCCCGTCAGTTTCGTGAGGGGGATGCCGGCTGCGATGAGGGCGAAGAAAAATCAGTCCAAGTCATAATGATAGTATATCAGAGAGTAACAGGGGGGGGGGGGGGGGGGGGGGGGGGGGGGGGGCC
>JASUDE010000157.1:3143-69816 GCA_034509685.1 Colletotrichum cereale
ACATGGCCGTCGGCGCGCCCCTCTGCGCCAGGACGCTGATGCTGGACACCGTTTCCAAAGAGGACCAGCTCCGGAAGGAGTCTGCCGTGGTGGCCGGGGGAAAGCTTCCGGCGGTGTGTACCCGTTCCCGCATACCCTCCGAGTAGCGTTATGACCCGGGTTGATATCGAAACTGATTTATACAAATCCAGACGCCCACTCAGGCATGGTATGAAAGACGAGGGTATAAGCTCATCCGGACAGTGAACAACTTTTACGGGTTCCCGGAAACGGATCCGGACGGCAACCCGGTCATCAGGAGAACCGTCTTCTTGCGCAGAGACCTCGTCTAGTATTACAGCAAAAAATGAACAGAAAATGATGAACGACTGAACGACCGACCTGGCGACGCAGCTCACAAACCCTTTTGTCCTCGGAAGTCCGGGTGTCCCCTCCCCTTCATCTGCATGACCGCCAGGCTCGCCCCCGGCTGCCCGCCCACCAGCGTCATCTTCATCAGCCTCTCGTAGAACGGCACCGACTTGTCCCAGCTGCCCGTGAACAGGAGGCTCTTCCTACATATACTATTAAAATTTCCCTATTTTAGGTAGGGAAATCTAGACCATGTATGTATCTGGCATTTAACCGTCAGTTATACCTAAAATAGCCAAGTGCATAATGTGCCTGCGTGCATGCAATTGAACAGATAGACCCGATTGTTGTAACTCCTCACGCGAAGGGGTCTCGCGGCGAGAACATTGATTCAGACTCAGAGTCTGAATCATCGTAGGAACTGGTTGATCGTCGGTGCTCTCATGTTTGATCATCCTCTTTATCGTTATCGTACTCCTTATACTGCGGTCGTCTCATTGCCGCCGATTTCTCTCTGCTAAGAAGTGCACAGAAAAGAAACGACGCATTTTGGCTTGAGTGCTCTTCTTGGTGAGGAGGTTGTGAGTCAAAATGGACAGAGCGTTCGTTATCTCTTGTCATGAAGTTGGAAGTGGTATATACAACTCATGAGGCTGCCTTTAAGAACGGTAAGACCTGCTCCGTCGTAGATGAGCCCAAACATGCCCTAGTCGTACAGACAATGATACTAATCGGATTTGACGCAGGCTGATTCGGACCGATTACAATCAGGCAGTGTGGCGGCAACCCTTGCGCCTGCGTAAGCAGGGCTTAATCTCCCCCCTGCTCTTGCAGACCGAGATACCAAAGAGGATTAGCACAGGCTGATTTGGCCGTTTAACCCGGGGGAGACAGATCAGATGTCAATTTTAGCGCGGCTCAACCTCTCAAGCTCAAGAAGGTGCCGGATAAGGTCTGTCTGACGTTATGCGGTTTTGGAGGGAAGTGGAAGGGATCCCATATAGTCAGGACCCTTCGCGTATACTAGTGCCGTCAGCGATAATAGCTTCCAGGGTTTGACAAAGTCCATCTTCGTTGTACTGAACCATTAGGGTATGAATAAAGTAGATTGTAAAATCAGGTTCTTTAGATAAAAGTCGAAACTATTGTGATAGTTAGAAGTGGGAGGTTAGTGATGTTGGTGAGGCATTTCTGGGTGATCGGAAAGAGGGGGGAGAACAACATGGGTGCATCCAACAGTCCATGCTAACCAAGTAGAGGACTTGGCAGCATTTTCTACCATGATTCGCCAGGGGCGCAGTGCTCAGCTGCACAAGGCTGGCGGCAATAGAAACCTTCGCCTCATCTGCTGTAGTCGATGGCCTGGCCGAGTGGCTATGTATGCCGTCACTCCTTCATCTCCAAAAGGTAGTATGCCATACAAGTGTTCGTGCCCATCGCTCCTCATCCTTTCAATGATTGCCCGTTGCAGGCTTCTACTTATAATATCGTTCCACTGAACAGTCGATCGAACGATTCCAGAACACATTCGACCGACCGAAAGATGGCGCAGGAAAGGAGACACGGAGACTACAAGGTGGCATGGATCTGTCCGCTGGAGGTAGAGCAGATCGCCGCGATGGAGATGTTGGACGAGGAACATGACAAGCTACGATATGCTTCAGCAGACCACAACGTCTACAGCCTCGGAAGCATCAATGGTCACAATGTCGTTATTGCAGGTCTGCACCAGCCGGGAAACTGCTCGGCTGCCACGGTTGTCACGCAAATGAGGATGACGTTTCCCGCCCTCAAGTTTGGTCTTTTAGTTGGTATCGGTGGTGGTGTCCCAGTCGAAACAGACTACGGGCTCATCCGCCTGGGTCATGTGGTGGTTAGCAAGCCTACCGGCGGACATTCCGGCGCTCTACAGTACGATCATGGGAAAGCAAGAGACGGTCAGTTCGAGCGGACGGGTGCTCTTGCGCCGCCACCGGCGGTTCTTCTTAATGCCGCGCAGGCTCTTGCGGTGGAACAGGCAAGACGGAAAATCGATCCGGTGCAGCAGAGCGTCCGTCGAAATCGACACAGAGAGCCGTGGCCTTCGACGATTCCAGTATCCCGGCGCGAAGTACGATCATCTCTTTCCATCGCACTACACCCATCTACGACAAGGAGTGTCCTGTGCAGACGGATGCGACCCATCGAAGCGTGTTCCCAGAGCGAGTGATGACGACGGAGCTTATGTTACGGTGCACAGAGGCAACATAGCCTCTGGAGAGCTGGTTGTTAAGGACGCATCACTAAGGGATGCTTTAGCAGAGCAGCACGGACTGTTATGCTTTGAGATGGAGGCCGCGGGAGCGATTGCCGACTTTCCTTGCATTATCGTGCGCGGCATCTCTGATTACTGCGATTCGCACAAGAATGATCGTTGGCACGGGTACGCGGCGGCTGTGGCAGCAGCTTATGCTCGACAGCTCTTCTTCCACATGCCGGTCGATGAGGTGCCGCGGTGAGACAGGTTATTCAACAGAGCATATTGCTCATTAATCTGTAGTAGCTAATCAGAATAAACTAGACGTAATACTGCCCATGAAGCCCACCCAGACTCTGCTTCTTCTGCAGTCATTAATTCTTACGAAGGTCTAAACTCTGGGTCTGGTTCAGGGTTCCAAGCTGAACCCCTACTTCCAAACCATGGGAGCGTGCCAGAGAGGGACAGGGCCATAGAGCGCTCCGAACAGGCTGCCAGTATAAGGGAGCGCGAGCCTCGGATGGCCGCCACGAGAGAACCTATTCGAGAGAGAGGCGGCTACGAAGAACAGTCACGTCGACAAGAAGCAGAAGGAGACCGTGATCAGCCGAATACCGTGAAGGCAAGATCAAATTCTGCACCGTTAAGCCACTACTCAGGACCCAGTACACCTGAAACGAAGAGAAGGCGGGAGAAGTATAATGGACAGCCGTATAAGACATTTCAGTGCTACGATCCTAAGACGTTCTGGGGTAGTCCAGGATGTGGACGGCCGTTTGATGTTGTTAACCCTGAGCGGGGGGGGGGGGGGGGGGGGGGTTAAAATTTTGCGTTTGTAGGAAGAAGTGGAAGATTGGAAGCAATGGGAGGATTCGCTAATGATCAGATTGTGTACACCCTCCATAATGGTTCATTCAATTTCTCCAGGCTCTTCTCAGTCTCTTCATCCTCTTCTCCGTCCCATTGCTTCAGCAGACAGGCTTAGAGTATGGCCAAAGCATCTGCCCGCCTCATTCGACCCGGCAAACCCAAATACACCATACGCAGCGGTAAAAATTCCATCTCACAACCATTGCGACGTTTTCTTGCAATTTGGGCCATCTTGGGGCCGGACCGTTTGCGATATAGCTGTCACATGTTCACCCATAGAGCTGGGTCGTCGTCTGGTTGGGTAATGCGGCGAGAAACTCCTGTCCTGTCGTAGAGGGATCCCCTCCGCAGGTCGAGCCAAGGCGCATCTAACCATGTATCGCGGGACGTAAGAAGGGACACACGCTGCGTGGTTGCGAAGATCTCCAACTGCCGATGAGCCTATTCAAACCGACTTTCACCTCTCAGTTAGGCAAACCCCAAGAACAGAGCTTTAAACAGGCGAAAACAGGCCCACGGTGAAAGGCAACATACCAAGCGACTTGGCGTTCTCACAGAAGTGCCGTAGAGAAACACAGAACGGCCTTCTTCACTGCCCCTCCTTTGCCAACCGGGCCTTCTTGACCACGCGCTTGATCGTCTGGAGGCTGACCCTGCCCTCCAGCTGCCCGGAGATCTCGCGATAGGACGGCCGGTTCTTGGCCTCGGAGGACCTGGCGATGACGGCCTCCTTCTCCTCCTCCGAGAGCTTCCCCGGCCTGCCCTTGCGCGGCGTGGACGTGAAGGTGCCCGCGGACTTGAACCGGCGGACGGTGCTGTGCACGGCGCCGGGCGAGCAGCCAAAGGCGCGCGCCGTCTCGCGGTAGCTCCGGCCGGCGAGCACGAAGGCGGTGATGGCGACGCGCTGCAGCTCCGTCAGCTCGTCGTTGGACTTGCGGCCCTCGGAGAGCAGGGCGTTGAAGGCTTTCAGTTGGGCGTCCATTTTTCCTCGCGGTCGTGGTGGGTGAAGAAGGGGGGTTGGGGTGTGTGTTCAGACCTTTGGGGGAGGCCCTGGGGCTTTGTCGCGAAACCTTAACTCTCTTCATCATCCCCGTGCGGAGAAACACGGGGCGCCGAGCGTGGTGGTGGTGGCCTGGAATGTGATGGTCTTGAGACGATCCAAGACTTCTTGTCGTCAACGAAGTCAGTCTGTTGCAAGACAGAAACCAATGGTTCTGGCGCAAGTGTCTGGCTGTTTCTTGGAAGACGGCTAGAGTTATGTTTCGAAACATAGGGTAACGAGAGTGCTGTGTTGTTGGATTGCAGATATTGATAATGTCCAAGTTACACCATGTAACAACGCTTCCTTCGCATGTTCCTTCGCATGTGTGCAGAAGCTTTGCGACATGGGGAAATCCTGCGGAGAGTCTGGCAATAACATTTTTCTACCTACCATATAGAAAGTCTACCTACTCCGTTAAAATAAACAAAGAAAGGATCATCTGCTTGCTCAGGCTCTAATTGGGGTCCAGGGTCAAGAGGTAGACCAAGCATTAGAGATACAAGAGGAACATACATACATGGCAATAAGTTTAGATACTAATGTCACCGGGGATACAAAGGGAAGCATCCGCCATACCACCTGTCAACCCGCCCGCGTTCGGCTGAGCTGTGGGCGCGAGTCAAGAGGGTTCATCCCCTCAACGCCGCCCTGAACCGAGCGGCTGGCCGTCCGGCAGCATGGATAGGGCTGAAGGGGCACCATCCACTGGGCCCCCCTGGGGGGGAACAAAGACCAACAACGCCCTGGTGATCTTCGTGCTCGGCGCCGCTGGCCAATTTCTTTGTACTCCCCGGGGGCCGAGACTACCGGCTCGAGGTCCGTCGAGAAGGAGGAGCCGTAGCGTGGCGGCTTCATCCCTACCCTATCATAATGCGATGTAAATCTAAGCCCGGGACAAATTGAGGGCTTGCATGTTGACTATGACGGATCGCATGCCAGATTACCGATGACCGGGGTGGCTTTGTGGCGTGGGCATGGACGACAGGACCGGCTTTCTGGAACAAATGAGACTGTCTTCAGTGGCATGACACCACTGAAGAGGAATCTTGGAACCAACCCCTTGGAGCGATCCGAGATGCGCTAGCTCACGATGGATGCAGGCCTCGGCCTTTCGCACGTGGAGGACTAACCAGTGCCTGCGTGCACCGGGGCCATCTGTTAGACTTTTACTGTGACGTGCCTCATCCGGAGGACGTTTGGAGACGTTTGGAGATGAATGGGCTCTGATTTGGCGACGAGTTTGACGTGGACCGGGGTGTTATGGGATGAGAAGAAGGTGAGAGTGAGTGAATCACTGAATGAGTGTGAGTAAGCAAGGTGTGAGAGACAGTGCGTGCAGTGAGATGAGATGAGATGAGATGAGAGGGGAGCACGCCAGTGAGAGCGCCCCGGACGCTACGCCGGGTTGTTTCTGGCTGTGCGTCTGTCTTTCCAGAACTCACCATGACGTTATCGGTGACGTCTCGACCGCGCCGTCATTGGCTCTTCTGGAGGCACTCGCCACGCGCCTTCGTCTTCGTCCCCCCCTCAGGGAGCAGAAAGTGTGGCTGGAAGGAAAACCTGGAACATGGAGAAGGCGTAGCAGCACATGCACGAACCGCTAAGTGAATCGTCACTGCCCCGTGGTTGTGTGTCTAGTGTGTGTCTAGTGTGTGTGTGTGTGTGTGTGTGAAGGGGGAGAGGGACAGAGGAGGGGGGGGATATTACTCCAAGAACGCGTCTTATTCTTTGCATCGAAACCTTCCATCATCCTGTGTACTATTACTCTACTCATATGCGCCCTCTGTGATACCCCCCCCTTTTACCCTAACAGTACCATAGACCTTGTCATCCTACATCGACCACGACTTAATCACCTACTACATACACCTAGACTAACCCTCATAATCCCGTGTCACTGGCCCTGCGCCGATCCATCATGCCTCGGACACTGCTCCTCTGCTTCGTCCACGGCTTCAAGGTATGTCGCGACCAGCAGCTGCATTCTGCGCGCTCACCACCCGGCTAACACGACCCAGGGGAACGACAACACATTTCACGACTTTCCAGATGTGAGTGTTTGCCCTTCTTTCTCTGCCGTTGGTCTCGATTGCTCATCCCCCCCCTGCCAGGACCTGAAACGTTCAGTCACGAAGCAGCTGCCCGACCATCGCGTCGAGTCCATCGTCTACCCCCAGTATGAGACCAAAGGCGAACTGGCGCAAGCCACCGAGGCCTTCCTCTCATGGTAAGGTGCCCGCCTCGACGGCTACGAAAACGCTGCTGACCGCATGACAGGCTGAAAGAGCAAGTGATGGATGTCAGGAAAGCCAACGTCGAGAAGCCATGGCCGCCCAAGGACAGGGAGGTCGGCGTCGTCCTCGTCGCCCACTCCATGGGGTAAACACTCGCCTCCCCCTTGAATCTTGCTGCGAACCGTTCGGTAGGCTAACCAGACGCAGAGGCTTCGTCGCCGCCGACGCGCTCTTCCTCGCCGTCAACGAGAGGGCCAGCTCCAACCCGTCGGAAGAGGACCCCATCTTCCCCCTGATCCAGGGCATCCTGACCTTCGACACCCCCTACAACGGGCTGGCGCGGTCCATGTTCGTCTACGGCGGCTTCTCCAACTACCAAAAGGTCAGCAGCGTCTTCAACGTCATGACGGCGCTCTCGGCCGCCGCGCCGGCCAGCCTCGCGCGCCTCGGCACCCGGCGGGCCGCGACGTCGGCGGTCGCGTCGGCCAGCCGCAACCCGGGCTGGAAGACGTGGCAGCTCATCGCCGTGCGCACCGGCACCGTGGGCGCCATCGCGGCCGGGGGCGTCGCCGCCTACGTCAACCGCGAGGCCATCATCTCGGGCCTCCGGAACCTCAACAAGGGCTCCGTCAAGGAGGGCTACCAGCAGGGCATCGGCGCCCTCGGCCAGGGCCTCGCGTACATCAACCGCGGCAACGTCGGCCAGTCGTTTGCCTGGCTGTCGGACCACTTCACCTTTGTCGGCGCGCTCCTCAAGCAGAAGGAGCTCAACCGGCGGCTCGAGCGCATGGGCGCCCTCAAGGGCGTGGGCATCCACGACTTTTACGTCTCGCTCGGCGAGAACGGGTACTGGCAGGGCGGCTACTTCGTGCCGGAGCGGACCTTTTGCGCCGTGCCGGACGAGGGCCACCCGGCGTCGTCCATCTTCTCGCGCCAGGTGCTGCAGGAGGTCGACGACGAGGTGCAGGCGCACATGAGCATGTTCCAGCCGGAGAAGCACAAGGGCTACGAGAAGATGACGGAGGACGCGGCCGAGATGGTGATCCGGTGGTTCGGCAGCGACGAGCCGGTCGTCGACGACGCCAAGTTCCGCGACACGCCGCCCGAGGAGGTGGCCGAGGACCACGAGGTCGAGGAGACGCTCGAGAAGGCCATCTCCAACACGGCGGAGCCCGAGGCGTCGGACGAGAAGGCCGTCTCCAACACGGAGGAGCCCGAGGCGGCGTCGGACGGGCTGCTGCCGGACGAGTCGCCCATCGACATCGCCGCGGCGGCGTCCCTCGTGCCGCTGCCGGCGGACGGCGAGGGCGACCTGGTCGGGGACGTCGACACGGAGAACATGACGACCGAGGAGAAGCGGACGTACGTGCAGCACCTGTTCCAGATCGCGCAGTCGACCGGCACGGGCGTCAAGGGCTGGTGGCCCAACAAGATGCCCAATATGCCTAGTATGCCGAGCATGCCCGGCATGCCATCCATCCCCCGGGTGCCGGCTTCCGTGTCGTCCCTGGGCCAGGTCTCGATGCCGAGCGTGAACATCTGGCGCAAGTCCACGCCGACGCCGACGCCGACGCCGGCCGGCGAGGACAAGAAGGAGGACGCCAAGGCCGACGGAGGGGAGGGGCAGCAGGATGCCAAGGGCGCGAAGACGGCTGGCGAAGAGAAGCAGGATGCGAACGCCCAAGGAGACGAGAAGGAGGCAGAGAGCGGCAAGCAGGAGGCCGGCAAGATGCCCGAAGGAGAGGGCAACGAGGTAGCCAAGGCGGCGGCGGCGGCTGGTGCCCTAGAGACGGCGGACGAGGCCGACGACGACGACAAGTCGAAGAAGTGAGTTGGTGAGTGGACACGAGCGCCAGACTTGTTTGGAAGCGGAACCGCACACACGAGTATTATACAGGTATTTAATTTCATAAGACTAAGACTTCTGTTCACTTGCCGCGTTTCGTCCCGGACTGAAACTCGTGAAGATAGTCCCAGTTCAGGGGTATCTATTGGCCTAACGGTTGAGAACAAAGGAGCACGCGTTCTCGAGGTCTACGTGGGTTGTTGCTGGCAGCTTTGACGATACGGTAAAGTTGTAAGTTGGATGCGAGTAAAAAGCAAGGATATAATGTGCAAAAAACAAAAATGCAAAAGGTTGATTTCGCCCGGACTTGAACCGGAGACCTTCAGTGTGTTAGACTGACGTGATAACCAACTACACCACGAAACCATTTAATGGTGATAGTTCGCCCACCGTCAACCTATGACCACTGCACAGAGTCAACACACAAATTGAGAGCAGCTGACGGCCTGACACGGTCGTGAACAGGTGTCAAGATTCCATTTCCATTGTAGAGTAGTTGAAACCGTTGATGACTTTACATACGCATGATGGGCATATGCCGGAAACGCGGCTTCTGCTCTAAATATCCCATGCTGGATTCTTCTCGCCGGCAACACACCGACACAATACTCTTCTGTACAGAGTTGGCCAGGCTTTGTCGTGGACTATCATTGTTGACTGGAACCACGGCCTGGTTCTGGCATCGTCCTGATCGATTTTGCAGCGCGCGTTGCCGTCAATATCGACCAGAGCTGCGGATATCGTGCCCCATGAACCATGGTAGACAGTCAACATCTATCTCAAAGGTCCGAAACAGCCTTTCACAAGACAATCAGGGGCCTGTTGCATTCTACCGCGCCCAGCTCTCCAGCGCCGTGGACACCTACTCCGTACGTCCTCTCAGCAACATTAAGACGAAGCCCGCATCACGGAATATCACACAATCTCTACGCCATGTAACGCTATCGGCGGCAATCCGGTCAAGGGGCAAAGGCCACCATATTTCGCGTCCCAACACCGCTTCCTCCATGTCGAAACTTGGTTGGGCATCGTTGGAATCCGCCCCGACCCGACCCGGAGCCGAATGATATAATATGGCGTGCTGAGGTCGCAATAGAGTGAATTACCAACATTGTCAACGGCTCCCCCTGCGTCTCGTCACTTTGGAGATGTGATGGCTTTAAACCCACCTTGCACGGCTAATCTCGCTTCCCCCGTCCCGGTCCCGGCCGTCATGCTTAAATGACGCCCGTCACACCCCGCATCCTGCTCGGCTCTTCGCCATTGGATCGCGATAGAGATTTGCCTCTTGGGGGGGCCTTCTCGCACAACCCTCTCGGTCTCTCGGTCGAACAGCAAGTCTGCGGGACCTGCATCCCGGTCTAATTGCTCCGTCGCGGAGGCGACCCAGTCTCTCCTCCACAGTCTTGGCATGTCTGTTCTTCCCCCCGGTTCCTGTCCTTGGTGATCGGTGCAATTGTGCCGAAAGAGGAGAGCTCCCTTTCTTGCTTGAGCTTCATTGCTCCCCTCTCTGGCGATTCACGGTACCGACTCAGGACATAGGGGGGAACACCCTTGGTTTTAATCTAACCCGCAGACTCGGTGGCCACCAGCAGCGTAGCATCGAGCTCGATTTGCGGGCGAATCCCCCCGGGGAAGACGGTCGTCCCCGTCATGAGTCGAGGTCCTCGCGCCGGATGATGCCATCCCCAGCTGCGGTTGCAAGCCAAGACAAGACCCGAAGCGCCAGACCGGGTTGACATGACATCTTCGCGGCTCATTGCCCCGAGGACCTCCCTCTCTCGTTCTGTTGTATTAGAAGGATGAAGCATGCCGCACCCACCGCCACGATTCTAACGCTGCCACGAACCAGAGTCGACACAGGGCTCGTTCGTCCTTTCGCTCATTCCCCAAGCATGTCTCGAATCATTGTCGGTCTCGTCGCCCTCTCCGGCCTCCTGGGGTCCGGCGGCGCCCAACGCTTCGACAACGGCACCGCCGGCGGCGACGACAGCGCCACCGTCCGGTGGCTCGGCCGCACGCCCTCGTACACCGCCGGCACGACTTTCGGCCTGCCCTGGGCCCGCGGCAAGCACTTTTCCAACTCGACCGAGTTCACCGTCTCCGGCGGCGGCCCGCTGCAGTCCTGGGTGACGGCCTACTGGTCCGACGGCTCCATCAAGTGGACCGGCCACGCGATCCCCGAGGCCGACGCCACCCTCGACGAGTACACCGTCAGCGCCTCGTCGTCGCCCAACTCGACCGCGCGCTTCTCCCGCGCGAGGCGGCAGCAACAGCAACAGCAACAGCAAGCCGGCGGCAGGGACATGGTGTCCGACTCTCCGGACGCCGTCAGCGTCGACACCGGCAAGCTCGTCGTGACGTTCCCCAAGTCCGGCAGCGTCGTCGTCGGCGACATCAGGACCGCCTCCGGCAAGACCATCGGCCGGAACGGCCGGCTCGTCCTCCACTCCCAGTCGGGCGTCGAGGACCGCGCCGAACTCAAAGGCCAGGCCGGCATCGCTCACTTCAACTTCGAGAGCAACATCGACGAGGTCACCGTCAGCAAGGACAACACCGCCCGCGCCCTCGTCACCGTCCGCGGCAAACACACCGTACAGGAGGGCGGGGGCTTCCACGCCGACTGGCTCCCCTTCGTTCTGCGCTTCTACCTGTACCGCAACTCCGAGGCCGTCCGCATAGTGCACACCGTCGTCTACGACGGCAACGCCGAGGAGGACTTCATATCCGGCCTCGGCATCCGCTTCGACGTCCCTCTCGAGGGCGAGGAGCAGTACAACCGCCACGTCAGGATCTCCGGCATGGACGGCGGCCTCCTCAGCGAGGCCGTCCAGGGCATCACCGGCCTCCGCAGGGACCCCGGCGCCGCCGTCCGCACCGACCAGTTCGAGGGCGCCGAGCTGGCCGACCCCGCGACCTGGGACCAGAGAGTCACCACCAGGCTGCGCTGGATCCCGACCTGGAGCGACTTCAGCCTGACCCAGCTCTCCCCCGACGGCTTCACCCTCAAGAAGCGCACCAAGGCCGGCCAGAGCTGGGTCAACATCCCCGCCGGCACGCGCGCCGGCGGTCTCGCCTACCTCGGTGGCGCCACCAAGGGAGGCCTCGCCGTCGGCCTGCGCAACTTCTGGAAGCGCTACCCGACCGGCATCGACATCGCCAACGCCGCCACCGACACGGGCGAGATCACCATCTGGATCTACAGCCCCGCGGCGCCGGCCCTCGACATCCGCCCCTACCACGACGGCCTCGGCCAGGACACGTACGCCAAGCAGCTCGACGCCCTCGAGATCACGTACGAGGACTACGAGCCCGGCTTCAACACGCCGTACGGCGTCGCCCGCACCAACGAGATCTTCCTCTACGGCTTCGACTCGACGCCCAACCGCACCCTCCTCGCCGACCTGACCGAGCACACCAACAACCCGCCCGTCCTCTACGGCGAGCCCGAGCACCTGGCCGGGACCAAGGCCCTCGGCAACTACTGGGCCCCGCCGTCCGCGTCCCCCTCGGGCGTCGAGGCCGACATCGAGAAGCACCTCGACTTCCTCTTCGGCTTCTACGAGGGCCAGGTCGAGCAGCGCCGCTGGTACGGCTTCTGGGACCACGGCGACTTTGCCCACACCTACGACACCGACCGCCACCAGTGGCGCTACGACGTCGGCGGCTACGCCTGGGACAACTCGGAGCTCTCGCCCGACCTCTTCTTCTGGAACTACTTCCTCCGCACCGGCCGCGAGGACGTCTACCGCTTCGCCGAGGCCCTCGTCCGCCACACCGGCGAGGTCGACGTCTACCACCTCGGCGACTACAAGGGCCTCGGCACCCGCCACGGCGTCCAGCACTGGGCCGACAGCGCCAAGCAGGCCCGCATCTCGACCCCCCAGTACCGCAAGGTCTTCTACTTCCTCACCGGCGGCGACGAGCGCACCGGCGAAATCGTCGACGAGATCCTCGACGCCGACAAGACCTACGGCCTCCTCGACCCCAACCGCAAGGTCCGCACCGACGGCTGGCTCCCGACCCCCGGCGCCTCCGTCGCCGTCGGCCTCGGCACCGACTGGTCCTCCCTCGCCGCCTCCTGGCTCCTCGAGTGGGAGCGCCGCGGCCCCCGCTGGGAGGAGGCCCGCGCCAAGCTCACAAACACCGCCGCCAGCATCGCCCGCCTCAAGAACGGCTTCGTCACCGGCTCCGGCCTCTACAACCTCTCCGACGGCTCCCTGGGCCCGCCCCCCGCCGACCCGGCCAACAACGGCACCGTCGCCGTCTCCCACCTGTCCGCCGTCTTCGGCCTCATGGAGGTCGTCGCCGAGTTCCTCGAGCACGCCGGCGCCGACGACGTCCCCGAGGGCTTCGAGCAGGCCTGGTACGACTACAGCTACTACTACAACGCCGGAACCGCCGAGCAGACGGCCCGCTACGGCAAGGGCTTCGGCAACACGAGCCTCAAGCAGGGCCACTCGCGCCTCACCGCCTACGCCGCCCACCGCACCGGCAACGCCACTCTCGCCGCCCGCGCCTGGCGCGAGTTCTTCGACTCGGACGGCCTCAAGCAGACGGCGCCCTGGGCCGCCGTCCGCCTCGAGGGGAGCGCCGTGCTGGCCCCCGTCGACGAGGCCGCCTGGGTTTCCACCAACGACGCGGCGCTCTACGGGCTGGCCGCCATCGTCAACTTGGCCCTCGTGGGGGGTTCCCTCGAGTAAGTGCTTGGACTTTATGTACAAATATCATATTACGCATACGCACTTTAGTCTTCCTGTGTATAATTGCTATTTGAATATGAGACGCTTGGCGTTGACTCCGATGCATCTCGTGGGGGTTTGATAAGCGACCTTTGAACCAACCCTTTCGACGAATGATGTTGACCGTAATCAATTTGAACGGCTTCACACCAGTGAGAGCCTAACATCGACCTTATAAGACCCTTACGCGGTGCACTCTTCGTGGAAAAGTTGATAGTGTCACCCCTCAGCCGCTCCAATTCTCCCGGGCACCATATATACGTGGGAGTTACGAGACGTTGGAACCGGATCCTCTGTTTATGAGCAAAATCACATGCTCAATGGGACGAGATAGACATCGCTCGATATGTGGGCGGACCGGCCCATCACTGACCGAAAGGCTCGGCGCAACACCATGTCATTAGCCTGTATGCAAGAAGTAGGTGCACCACCCACCCCCGACCTGAGCTTTGATAAGGACGCTTTTCCAGAGCCTGCTGCTGACTGCATACAGCCTGCTCATAAGGCAATCTTGCAATGTAAAGCTTCATCCTGGGCTCTGTGGAACTTGGTCTATGGTTATGTCCTCTGCTTGGAAAGAATTGGTTTCTGTTCAGAATCTATTTCATAAAGCTCTTCATATCGTTGGTATAGTTCAAAAGGAGGGCCACATACTCATTGCTAGATCAAACCCCGCGTGTGCGTATGTGCAGGAGGGACGCAAAGATGCATAGAATGAAGGTTGGTACCCCGCATGTGGTGAGATACTTGTGATTCAACGAGGCTGAAGGGCGTTTTCCGTGGCTTGTTCACTGTCGAGGCGTCTGCATACTTAACAAGCATTGATTACTTCAATACTGGGCGCATGGCATACCGATTCTGGACATTTCATGCGTCGGCAGTTGTACTTGCTTTAGCGCTCGCGCGTTATCGTCCTTGATGAGGTCACGAGTGATTCTCATGAGCCTCTATCTTCATCTAATCCAATCATGGATCTCGTTGCGATGAAAGCGAACCATCTTCTAGGCAGCGCAGCATGGCAAGGCGACCATGTGACTCAATGCTGCAGCCGAATGAGGCCAATGAGGGTAGTGTAGAAGATTGCAGAACTCTCGTGATAGGTGTCTGGCAACAGGCTGCTCTGCCCATTTAGTCAAGAGGGTGTGAAGCCGCTGAGCTATTTACCACCTTTTTCCACTTCGACTGGGCATAAATCAAGGTCCTTCTCAGGTCAACCCCAGATTGGTCTTCCTTTAGTCACTCCCTCGTCGTCTTCATAGCCTCTTTTTCAAGAAGAGAGCCAGCCTTGTGACCTCAGATTGTACTTTGAGCCCCCACTTCCTTTCTGCTTCGAGGCCGATCTTTCGCCAGAGATCCATGAAAGGATCTGCAAGTTATTTTTTGGAAACTTCTGTGAGCTATCATTACTCTTGGCACCATTGAGTATTTCTCTTTTTGGGTTTCTGGAGGCTAATTCGTCCACAAAAGTACATGGCTTACGAAGCAATCGACTCATTTGGAAAAAAGGTTGATGGCATCTGTTGCACTAACTATGAAGACGACTATTTCTTGCCAAGTAATGATCTGCGTCGCTTGGTCACCAGAAAACGTGTGTCACAGATTCTTGCCGTGGCAGGCTTGGACGTGGATGACTCTGTGCTGGACTTCGTTGAAGAGAAGGCAGCTTCTTTGTTTCTGATCTTGGTATTGATGACGACCACAGACAGGGAGAAAGTATCCCTGCTGAAAACGCTACAAGCAAAACGGCTCGGGAATGGTTCCCTCCCAGTTAAGTTTCGAAAGGACCCTGCCGGAAAATGGGATTGGCACTGGGAGTCGGCACCTGTCCATGACCCTCCTACTCGGTACAGCTACTCTCCCAAGGGTTGGGGCCGCACCGAGCGAGATTTGTTCGACAGACATCAGTGGAAGTTTACCAGCCCGATATTCGGAACAAACGAACCTTTTCGCTTCAAACTTGACAGCCATATCGTACTTCCATTTCTGGAAGTTGCGTCCGAAGCACAAAGCGAGGGCTTTTTTGGAGAGGTTTACAAGGTGAAAATCCACCACGCCCACCTCAGAGTACCGGAGCTGGCTGGAGTAGGTGCTATACAATCCATTTCTTATGACTTCACTTTTGATGACAACTCCACAGAGAGTCAAGAATGGTTCAGTGGAAATTGCAATGAAAAAGGCCAACAACCATCCTGAGTTGAGGAAATATTTTGACAAAGAGACGACGAATCTTGATAAGCTGAGAGGCTTCAAGTCGAAGCACCTGATCAGACCGATAGCCGCATACGAACATGGCAGAGATAATAGGTGCCTCCTGTTTCCCTGGGCAGATGGAGGAAACCTGTACGAATCCTGGGCTCTTCATACGGGCGATCGTTTGGCCAAGGCCCATCTCAAATGGGTTACCTACCAACTCACCGGCTTATTTTCCGCCCTTGAGGAGCTGAGCAAAGACAACTGCAGACACGGAGACCTCAAGCCAGAGAACATTCTCTTGTTCCATGACGGAAACAAGAGGACCCTACGAATTGCCGATTTGGGACTCGCTGCGTTCCACGCAAAAGACGCCTCGACAAGGATTCGGATAGCCGCTAATTTGCCCACCTTGACGCCTCCTGGAACATCTCGGTACGAGCCTCCCGAGACGGACAAAGATAGAGAACCAACAATGTCTACTTGGGAGCCTCGATCAAGATTGTATGACATCTGGTCTATGGGCTGTGTGATACTGGAACTGCTAATATGGCTCGCCGACGGCTTCGAAGAGGTGGACAGATTCAGGAACGAAACACCATATTTCTGGGAAAAGAATCAAGGAACATACCAGGTTGAATCGCACGCCAAATCCTACATCGACAAATTGTCAAAAAAATGGCCGAAAAGTTACAAGTCGGTTTGCGGGGATCTTTTGCGTTTTGTTCAAACCAGCCTCCTTGTTGTCGCAGTGCCAGACGACAAGAGCACCCACCAACGTCGAGCGACGGCGCGCGTGGCCCACGACAGGATGAAGGAGATCTGTGAACGAAATTACAATGCGTAAGTGTTGACACGGGAGAGACGAAACAGTCTCGAGGTTAACGGATGGGCACTTCAAGAACTAGAAATGGAGACCACGGACTGGCCCCGGAACGAGTGAAAGGCGCACGCCAAGGCATCAGGGGCTCGCTGCCTGCCAACGAAGACAACCTTGGAGAGTTTGACGGGCTAATTGGGATACAGCGCAAGGCGACAGAGGAACGAGGACAAGAGCGGCAGTCGACGCCCACGTTGAGCAAAGAACTCCAGGCGGATACCAAGCACGAGGAAGTAAGTAAGATTCCACTAACTAATTGAAACATCTAAAAAACTAACTAAACTGTGGTGTTAGTATGTCTGTATTCCCTCGTCATGATTGTGGATTTTAGGCCATGTATACTGATGCTGTTGAGGGGCAGAATGTTAGTCAAGCTACCTAGTCCATTCGTGCCTCTTACAAGGTATTGACACAGGTTTAAACAGTCTGTGAGTTTGACGACATCCCGTTTACAGGAATTGTTTCTAATCATCGAGTAGTTTGTAGGTTAGATTGGATCAAGCGTCCAAAGCAACAGACGACTGACCCTATCCCAGCAAAGAAGCAAGCTCAACGATCTCTGGGATTCGTCACCAGACAACGCCTTCGCCTCCGAGGTCTTCAAACACATCAGCTGGGATGAAATCAGACCCTCGTCGGTTGAAAAAAGCGATAAGCTGTGCGTCAATTGCAGCAAAACGATGTCAACACCATTCTTCAAGCCCGAATGCCAGCTGTCAACGCTGCAGCGGTCTTGCGATCTATGTGGGTTGCTTCTTGATTCCTTGGTCCGAGTAGGTGTCACGTCTCCAGCAGTCGTCAGACTACGCCAGACGGCTACCACGATCGGGCTGGAAGGCGGGCCGAACCTACTTTCAATCTACATTGAACCAGGTACGCGAATATGACAACTCTTGAGTTACTCTGAGCTGAGACTTGCATCAAGGACCCGACGTTCCCGCAGGGAGACAGATTGGGCTTCCTCGACTTCCAGAGCCGAATAGTCCAGAGCAACTCTCGCTCTTCAAACAGTGGATACAGAGCTGCGATTCAACACACGACGCGTGCCGTCGCCGTGAAGGGCAAGCTCCCTCGGAGATGCCGACTCGGCTCGTCAAGGTTACGGATCCGATACGGCTGCTCAGCTCCAGCACGATAGAGCCCAGTCGATACATAGCTCTCAGCCACTGTTGGGGCCGGCTTCAAAAGCACGAAAGATTCTGTCTTTACCGAAGAAACCGCTCTCAGCTCCAGACACGCATCGACTTCGACCGTCTCCCCAGAACATTCCAAGATGCAATTACCATCGCTCGCGGCCTTGGGATAGAGTACATCTGGATCGATACTCTGTGCATTATCCAGGATGACGAAAATGACTGGGAAAAAGAGTCGTTAAAGATGGAAACGGTCTTCAGCGCTGCATATTGCACCCTTAGTGCGGCATCGGCCGAGTCGTCACTCGATGGCTTTCTATCTCCCCGTACGCCCAGGTCATGCGTTCGAGTGCGGGTAGAAGGCTCTCGAGACTTGTACGTTTGTCCGCACATCGATGACTTCCACCGTGATGTCGAGCTGGCAGAGATCAACAGGCGGGGATGGGTCCTACAGGAAAGGGCCCTGTCAAGACGTTCCATATACTACAGCCGGAACCAAGTGTACTGGGAGTGCGGAGACGGAATACGTTGTGAGACCATGGGTCGTCTCTACAAGTGAGTCTCTCGCTTCATGAAAAACAAGAACTTTTGCTGAACGTGCTGTTCAAGCTCAAAGGCCGCCTTTCTCGGGGACGCCAACTTCCCACGATCGGCGTTGGAGTACTACCGCGACGGAAGGCAGTTGCTCATCCAGGACTTGTATGAGCGATACTCGGCCCTTGCGTTCACGGTGGCTTCGGACCGAGCAGTCGCCATCCTTGGCCTTCAAGAGCGACTGGCGAGGGCGTTCGAGACCCAAGCCGCCCACGGTTCGTTCGAGTCTTACTTCGCCCGCAGCATTCTCTGGAGGCGCGACCAGCAACTCGCAGAGATGGCGACCATCGCCCAGCCGGCGGGGCGGCGCGTCCCAAGCTGGTCCTGGTTCTCCAAGGGTGGCAGGATCCAGTACATGAACCTCACGTTCGAGAAGACGGAATGGATGAACGACGACTTCAAGAGCCCCTTTGCTCGTCGGCGCGATGCGCTCTCCGGCCAGACATCGAAGCCGGCGTCTTCTGACAGCAGTTCGATACTCGGTGGGTTTGCGCGACGTATGGAGATGAGCGAGGAGGCACTGGCTTCGCGGGTCGTTTTTGACATGAAGAACAAACGCGAAGCCAAGGATTTCCGGGCTGTGCTGATCGGCCGCGATAAGGACGATGGTGTCGCGTGCGACGGCCGTGATAGTGATCTGAAAGTCCATGTACTCATTATTTGCAAATCAAGCAGTCATCCCAGGGAGACCATGTATGAAAGAGTAGGAGTAGCATCTCTTGCGCCGGTGCAAGTACTGACGGAAGGCGTTTGGGTTGATATTTGGTGAATCCTTTCGGTCCAAGGGGTGGGCGCGTGTCAATCTGTACATAAACAAAGACTCCGCTGCCTCACGAACCCTTTTCTTCCTGTTCTGTATTTAAATTGTCAGGACTCGAGTTTTGTACCTCGTGTTGACCGGCCGCAAGCATAATGTTTTCTGGCGTGGGGTTGGTTGCATGTGAGTTTGTGCACCTGGATCCAGGTCACACACTGAGTAGTCTGTACACAGCCGCTAATTAAATGCCCTTTCTGCCCCCATTTCCTATTCGACTGTGCTTTTTTCCACTTGAAGGCCCAAGGCGGAATGGATGAGGGTGAGTGGGTGAGAGGTGAGAGGCGAGGCGCAGCATCTACCAACCACCATGAGATATGGGAGATTACAACGAGCGAGCGCAGTCCCTTGGCGCTGGTACATACCGAACGAAACCACAGGCTGTAAAATGCAGCATCTTTTCGCTTGTAGGTCAGAAGGCGACGGGTTCGGCGTCCAGAGAGCCCCCAAACTCGTGCATCCTCTGGCCCCCTACAAGGGACCCCAAGTAGCCGCGTGGTCCTTGTTGATTGATGTTGTCTGCGTATCTGACATGGTGTGTGTAGTAAGCTGAGGCTGTAGAAGTTAATATAGTTTGGCAACACTGCCTGGCCATAGGTCTCTCTGGTTTATTTCTTCAGCCGTTTTCTGCCCGCCCGGTAACAACATGCGGCTTCCCGCGAGGCTTTCCCAAGTGGCCGATATAAAAAGTCAGAAGCCCTGAGGACAAGCGCACAGTGGCAGAAAGGCTAAATAGATCTCGCTCGCAACTAATCCTACACTGATTCTCGTGCCCACTCCTACCTGATAAAATCTAGTGTATACCTCTGTTTCTCCCTAGCCTATCGATATCAATGGCACATCTCCGTAGTCAAATCCTGGATTCATTGCTCGCTCCAGCAAGTCTCAGAGATGGACACGACCTTGATCCCCTTTATGCACAAGGACGGTTGATGAACACGACGGAACCCGCAAGTAGCTTTTACAACAGCGGGCAAAAGGTGGTCATCCCTGAAATAGCTGAGCTAGAAAGCTTTGACGACGAAGTCTGCATTGAAGAAGACCGGCAAAGCGATAGCAAAGGACACCTCTCACCTCGGCACAACATCCTACAGGTTTCCGGTAGGGTCCACGATACGCCAGTGGCATGGAATGTCAACTTCACAGGCGGGCCAGACATCGGCGGCAATGCGTCTCCAAACGTCAGTGGCAAGAGACGTCGGCTTTCCGAACTAGATTCTGTTGTGTCCGTCTACGACATGGGTCTCTTGGACTCCCAGAAACACCATCTCAGCCAAAACGAAGCAACTCCCACAGAAATCAACTCATCTCTATCAGCCGAACGAATCGAGGATACCATTCGAGACAAGATCGAAGGAAAGCTATGCTGGAGCAAGATGGACCAAAAGGAGTACCTGCCAAGAAGCGCATTCGAGGAGATCTTCACCATTGCGACTGTGCAGTCTCTCATCAGGGCCATCTATCCGCGTGCCGCCGACGGAGAAGTCGTCCGCAAATTTGACCAGATCATAGGGGACACCAGGAAAAGCCGGCGAATGATCATCGCGACCCTCGTCTTCATGAAGCAGACCGGCCACATCGAAGACTTCATCCGGGAAGGTATCTACGACTGCGACATGCCACTGCGCCACGAGAGAAAGAGCATGAGGGAGTTCAGAACCCGAGCCGGGCCGAGCGATAAAGGCGAGTGCATAAACACGACGCTGTTCCAGGAGTGGGAGCGCGTCCACGTGGATCTGTTCTACATTTACCAGAAGATGATTTTCGTTCCGATTTTCAAAATGGACGATGGCAAACTCCGCTCGTACGTCTTGGATCGCGACGTCCGACTCCCGTGGGCAAAGTTTGAGCATAAGACGAGCGGCGGGCATGGGATAGTCCACAAGCTCCAGATTCATCCGAGCCATTATAACTTGGAGGGCAATAATGTAAGAGAGAGTCTGGAATCTCCAACTACTTGGGATTTGGTAACTAAGGTGAATTGCAAACAAACAGAAAGCAGAGCATCCTCGGTGCTTTGCGGTCAAAGAGATCCACGCCGCCGACCACGAGTCGTACCGCAACGAGCTCCGCGCACTCGAAAAGGCGTGCGCCAGGGTACAGAAAGAAAAACACCTAATCAAGCTCCTCCTGACGTTCCAGCACGGAGACAAGCCGTACCTCGTCTTCGAGTGGGCAGACGGCAACCTGCAGGAGTTCTGGGCGCGGAACAAGGTCGCGTCGGTGGACGCATCGACGAGATGGATGCTCCAGCAGTGCCGAGGCATAGCAAACGCCGTCAAACGCATCCACGGCCTGGCGACGTGGCAGAAGCAAGGGAGGTCGACGGGCTCCGGCGCCGAGGACGACGAGGAGGAGGATCTCGTCAAGGACTGGGGACGGCACGGCGACATCAAGCCGAGCAACATCTTGTGGTTCTCCACGTACGGGGAAGACTCTGATCATCTTGTCGTCGCCGACTTGGGGCTGACCCGGTACCATTCTCGCCTGACGAGGTCGCGCGTCTTGAGAGTCGACGGCTTCACCGGGACCTATCGTGCTCCGGAGATAGACCTCGGCGATCCCATCTCGTCAAAGTACGACATATGGTCTCTCGGGTGCGTTTTCTTCGAGTTCTGCATCTGGTACCTACTCGGTGCAGAGTCCATTGAGACTTTTGAAAGCGAGCGCAGGAATCACCCTCGCCTGAAGGAGATGAGAGAGCAAGGGGAATTCGAAAACAGCTACTTCATGACGGATGTGTCTACCGGGAGAAAGGAAGCTGTGCTCAACCCGGCCGTTGCTAAAGTGAGCATGAACTTCCCTCCATACGAATATGTATACTTCCAAGTCCATCGTTGCTGACATCCGGGTCATTAGTGTATTTCAAAGCTAGAAGCGCTGGAATCGTGTACGCCGTTCGCCCGCCAAATGCTGCGCCTGGTCACCACGCAGATGCTCGTCATCAACCCGAAACAGAGATCGTCCATCGACGTGATATCCTCGGAGCTGTCAAACATTGGCGATTCGTTACCGGGTTTCTCTGGTGGCCAAGCTCGTTCCTCTGGGACTACGGACACGGTGAGTCGATACGTTGGATCGGTGCTGGAGGCTGTCGTACTAATGGCATGCCCGCAGAGTGTACCACGCGAGACCTCGGTCAGGTTCGCAGAGAAGAACTCGATTATCCCTCGCGATACAACGACTGCCAGGAGGCACCGTGGGCGAACCTTGTCCGTCTCGGAGAGTGACGATCGGTCCTCTGAAGGGTCGTCTAATGCGCAAAGCACGGCTGTAACTAGTGTGGTTGGTAGCGAGCAGGATGACAGGTTGATGCAATAGACCTCAAGCAGGGTTATAAGCTGGATCTTGAGTGGCCTAAACAGGGCTCGGATTATCAGCGAGACTTTGGATGTCACGATTTAGAGCACGCAGCAGGGCATAGGAGAATAGGAGTGAAAGACGCTTTATTCTGGGGAAATACAGGCAGAACTCAGAGCTGCTGCATATATGCGAGGAAGGGGTGAAACACGTAGTGGATGGCCCATGACAAGCTTTCTGACATGAGCCTCCGTATATGAGGTTCTCGTGACATTTAAGAACATAGGCTCTGGAGCACAGATCTTGGTGATAACGGAAACGGCGTAGAACAACAACTAGACAGAGATACGATTTGGACTGACTTTATATGATATACTGTCTGGCCTCACCTCGTCATCCTGTTACTCTTTGTGAAATATCAACAGACTCCAAAATCAAGACATGCTATTCCTAGGTAATACTATCTGGGGTATCATTAGAGCCATGCGCTGACGTCTTGTGCTTCATACTCATTCCACCTCCAGGTAGCCCCTTCGTCTTTGCCCTGGGCAGCATTTGGGTATCATACGACTCTCCCCTCCCGCGCACAACCCCTTCACGACTTGCCTCCCGCCGCCGGCTTGTCCTCCCCATCTCCCACCACCGTCTCGTACGCCGGCGCCGCCCCGCTCGGCCCATCGTAAGCCGGCACCTCCTCGACGACGGCGGGAGGGGGCGGCCCAGTCATCGCCGAGGCCTCCGCCCTGTCGCCGGCCACGTCTTGGCAAGGCGCAAGGACGCGGAGCCTCTGGCTGCCCTCGCACCCCCACGTCTCCCCCGCCACGGCGAGCTGGATCTTCCAGTGCAGCGCGTGCTCGACCTTGAGGCAGTATGTGACAAACGCCGCGAGGACCGCCGTGGCGACGCCGTCGCGCCACTCCCTCGCCCCATGGAGGACGCGGCCCAGGGCGTCGACCCGCAGGTCCAGCACGGCGCCGAGGTCCAGGGGCTCCTCCTTCGGGCCGGACGGCAGCACGATGTTCTGCTTCTGCGGGTAGAGGCCGTCGATCCTGGCGATGGTCTTCTTCCGCGTCGTGCCGGCGTCGTGGGGGTCCAGGGTCCCGGGGCAGATGA
Organism: Colletotrichum cereale; assembly: GCA_034509685.1. NCBI lineage: Eukaryota > Fungi > Ascomycota > Sordariomycetes > Glomerellales > Glomerellaceae > Colletotrichum > Colletotrichum cereale. The sequence continues at coordinate 26,489 of JASUDE010000157.1, forward strand.
TGGCGTCCGTCGAGTGGATCTCGAGCCTCACGCTCTGAATCGTGACGGTCTGCGGCACATCCCGGACGGCGTCCGTGGTCTTTTCGCCGTTGGGGCTCAGGTGCAGCAGGAAGGGGATGCTGGCCGGGTTGCCCATCTGTATGACGGTGGGCGACCGGACGTCGAGCGCGAAGTGGAAGTTGGGCACCTTGGAGGACCCGAAGAACTTGTGCGTCTTCTGCTTGAAGGAGAGCTGCGCGTCCTCCATGCCCGGGAACAGCCGCTGGGTGGCGACGCAGCCCGGCATGGACCTCGGGATCAGGCAAAAGTCGGTGATGGGCGGCGCGGGCGTGGGCGATGGGAGGACCTCGACGGGCAGCACGGCCTTGACGACGGAGCTCTTCCCCTGCACCGTGAGCTCGGCCTCGACCCAGTACTCGACGAAAGCGTGCCACTTCTTGCTGAAGCTTCTGCCGTCCAGGTAGAAGGTCCCGGGCAGCGGCTGCGCGGGGATCTGACCAGCGCCGCCGCGGGGGCCGAGGAAGCAGGCCTTCCGGGCGTTGGAGGTGCTGGACGCATCGAGGAACTGGCCGTCGGTGTGGGCGGGCAGGGTCAGGGCAAAGGGCCAGGCCTGGTGCTCGCCGGCGCCGGGGGCGACGTGGACGGGGCCGCGGTGGAGGACCTCGGTAACGGCGAGGGGCGACCAGAAGTCGAAGCGGTTGCGGTAGTAGCTCTTGTTGTTGTTGCCGCGGTCGACGGCGAGCTTCGCCTTGGCGCGGCCGAGGAGCCGGACGCGGACGGTGGCGGACGGGGCGACGATGTGGGATCTGCGCACGACGTGGCCCGCGACGACGCTGCCGCCGTGGAGGCGGGTGTGCGGGCCGAGGAGCTGGATCGAGAGGTCGGGGCCCTGCTCGAGCGAGGCTTGCGGCATGATGGCTCTTATTTGATGTGTGTCTTGTGCCGTGAAGACCGGTGATGGCCGGAGTGAGGGGTTTGCTGCCCCGGAGACGAGTCCGTTGGGAGAGGCGTCTTGATAAAGGGATCGAGTATCACCCGGGGTGTCTCACTTGTCAGCTCTCACTTGTCAGCCCGACGAACCACTTATTACGGCACAGCCAGGACCGGAGGAATACACACTCTGGTAGCCCGGCTAGGCAGACAATATACGGTTTAGTCTGGTGGCGCAGGAGAACCGGGGCTGAGCTGATCCTTCGTGGCGGCATCTCACCTTCTCACATCTCTCTCATTGGCTTCATCCCAAGCCATGCCTAAGAGTCCCATTCCACGACCTTTTTGATGTCGTTTACGTCGTTGATGTCATTTCACTATAGACAGCTACGAAATACAACTCATGATGATCTATACTTTCAACCGATGGCACCGTTACCGCTGGTACGTGATCCTCTCGAGTGCCACGGAAACGGTCTGTATCGTCTTGGCCGCAGACTCGCCGAGGTAGAACGTGTACTCTCCGGCCTCGACGACCCAGAGCCGCTCCGCCTCGTCAAAGGAGGCGAGGTCCTTGGCCGAGACCCCCAGCCTCACCGTCTGCCTCTCCCCGGGCTGCAGCCGCACCTTGTCGAACGCCACGAGGCCCTTGACAGGCGTGTCCGCCGACCGCTCCGTCTTTCCGGCGAAGATCTGCACCGCGGCCCCGCCGGCGACCGGGCCCGTGTTGGCGACCTCCACGGACACCTCGAACTCGAACTCGTCCACAGCGGCGGCGGCGGCGGCGTCGCCCTTCCGAACGACCCGGAAGTCGGCGTAGTCAAAGGTCGTGTACGAGAGGCCGTGGCCGAAGGAAAAGTTGAGGACGCCCGCGTCGTCGAGGCGGTCGTAGTGCCTGTACCCGACGAAGACGCCCTCGGCGTAGTCAACCCGGAGCCGGCCGTCGTCGTCGTCGCCGCGCACGCCGGGGAAGTTGCCATGCGCGGGGGCGTCCTCGACGCGCGCCGGGAAACTGGCGGGGAGCCTGCCCTCGGGGTTCACGGCGCCGGTCAGGACGTCGGCGATGGCGTTGCCGCACTCCTGGCCGGGGAACCAGGCCTGCGCGAGAGCCGAGACTTTCGCGAGCCAGGGCATGGCGACGGCGACGCCGGTCGAGTTGACGACGACGGTGTTCCCGCTGCCCGCCGCCGTCGCCACGGCTTCGACGAGGGCGTCCTGGCCGCACGGCAGGTGGAAGGACTGCTGGTCGCGGCCCTCGGTCTCCCACTGCGGGTCGTGGCCGGTGAAGACGATGGCGATGTCGGCGTCGGCGGCGACGCGGGCGGCCTCGCCGCGCAGGTCGGCGTCGCGGTCCGACTCGAGGGCGAAGCCCATGCGTACGCCGGTGCGGCCCTCGAGGATCTCGAGCCCGATGCCGGTCGGGGGCCCGCTGTGGACGCGCAGGCGGTATGTCCTACCGGCATCGAAGGCGTGCTTGATCTCGGGCTCGTCGGCCGCGAGGAAGAGGGCGCCCATGGGGTCGGCGCAGTTGCCCGCCTGCTCGAAGACGACCTCGTCGTCCACCCAGACCTGCGTCGGCCCGATGCCCGAGCAGGCCATGTAGTGCGTGCCCGTCTCGGACGGGCAGAAGTCGCCGACGATGTCGAGCGTCTTCCACATGGACTCTTGGGAGCCCAGCGGCGAGTAGGCCGAGTTCGGGTACCCGTTGAGCACCGAGACCGGCTCGGCGTCGTTGTCGTCGTTATTCCCCTTGCCGTGGTAGTCGTAAAAGACCCGGCTGAAGCCCGGCCGCCCGTCCAGCCCGGTAACGGTGCCGACCTTTGCCTCGTGGCTGATGGGCGGCAACAGGCGCTCCTTGTGGGCGCCCTTGGCGTAGGTGAAGGTTACGTCGTCGCCGAGCGCCGCGTGAAGCGCATCCCACGGCGAGAGCTTGTAGTGGGCGTTGACGCTCGCGCTGCCGCCGCCGTGCGCGAGCCCGTCCTTGGCGTAGCCCGATGAGCGCGATCGTCTTGCCCTTGACCTTGTCCCTGCTCAGGGGCAGGATGCCGTTGTCGTTCTTGAGCAGCACGATGCCCCTTGCGCCGGCCTCCCGGATCAACGCCCGGTGCTCCGGCCGGTCGACGGCCTTCTCGACGGCAATGGTCGGGTCCTTGAACCCCCCGAGCCGGTCCGTCCACTCGAGGACGGCCCGTACCCGGTCGTCGATGGCGTCCTCCGTGACCTCGCCCCTGCGCACCGCTTCCAGGACCGCCGCTGGCTTGCGTATCCTCGGCGGCCCGGGCATCTCGACGTCCATGCCGGCCCTGATCCCCTCGGCGACAGAGTTCGTGCCGCCCCAGTCGCTCATGACCAGCCCCCTCCATCCCCATTCGCCGCGCAGGACATGGCGCAGGAGCCACTCGTTCATGTCGCAGTGCGTGCCGTTGACGAGGTTGTAGGCCGTCATGACGGCCCACGGCGCGGCCTCCTTGATGGCGATCTCGAACGGCTTGAGGTAGATCTCGCGCAGGGCGCGCTCGCTGATGGACTCGTCGACGGTGGTGCGGGCCGTCTCCTGCTCGTTGGCGACAAAGTGCTTGATGGTCGCCGACACGCCGAGGCCCTGGCAGCCCCGGATCATCTCGGACGCCAGCTTGCCGGCGAGGAAAGGGTCCTCGCTGTAGCTCTCAAAGTTGCGACCGCCGAGCGGGTGGCGGTGGATGCACACCGTCGGGGCGAGCAGGCAGCGCGCGCCCTTGGCCTTGGCCTCCTGGGCCAGGGCGCGGCCGATTCGGCGGGCGATGGCGCGGTCAAAGGTCGCCGCGATGCTGCAGGCCGCCGGGAAGCAGGCCGCCTTTGTGCTCCCGTCGATTGCGGCGCCGCGGGTGCCGTTGGGGCCATCGGTGGTCTACGTGGTGTGTGAGAGAGAGGGAGAGTAAGTGAGTGCGTGTGCGGGTATGAGGGTGAGAGTGAGTATGAGTATGAGTATGAGAGTCAGAGTGAATATGAGAGTGAGAGTGAATACGAGAATGAGATTGAGTTCGAGAATGAGAATAATCATGCATCTCAAAAAAGTTCTAACCTTGATCGCTGGAACTCCCTTCTCAGAAACATCGCCAGTCTCGACAAAGCTGCGGCCTGCGAGGAGTCGGACCTGCAAGTGAGCGGTCAGCAATCGTCTCACACTCGGTTCACGACCTGATGCTATTCGACCTTCTCGTCCAGGGTCAGGCTCCCGAGGATGGCTTCGATATCTGTCTTGTCTGTCATTTTCTCGGGCCAAAGACGCAAACGGTCAATAAAGTATGTTTTGATTCCCATCAAAACCGGCCTCTCCACGCCTTGACGACCGCCGCAGGTCTCATGTAATAATATCAGCAAGTGACGACTGACGAAGCCACGGGGGAACGTGTACGGCAACCCGGAAATCGGAACTCGGAACAGCACGCCATCTAAACCCACAGATGGAGGTCCCCGGCATCTCTCTCCGCATTTCTCTGCGAGGGGACAGCGGGTAGGGATGTCGGCATTTTGTCAGCCTACGCTAACAAGATGCCGGTATCTTGTCTTCAATCAGATGAAAGTGTTCCGGTCCCTGTTGGCCAGAGGCTGCCGCCGTTGGTTCGTTTCGTTCCGGTTCGGAAGGGCGCCGGCGACTCTGGCCCCGGCCGGTCTCCTAAGAGATGCGATGCGCCTCGGGGATCGGGCCGGGCGATGCAAGACTTGGAGCCGAAAGGCCGGTGTACTGCGTAGTATACCTGCAAAAACGGTACGCTTCCGTGACACATTGTTAGGAAGATGACTACTTGTCAAAGTGAGACGCAAGCACAGCCAACCAATAAGTGACTGCACGTCATCACTCGTGTGCGATGGACCATGGCAGACGAGAGTGCCATTAGTTCACTCGAAACTCACTTGGTCCGAAGATGACGTGAGATGCCAAATGGAGAGACATTCGCACTCATGGACTCTTTGACAAAAGTCTCCGAGTGGCAGCCCGAAACTCCGGTAGGCAACACACGGGGGCCGCAGTCTCTTCTCCTTCTCCTTCTGCTCATTATTCTTCTTCTGGTTGTTCTTCATGTTCTTGTTCCTCTTCGTATCGTACGAGTTCTGCCGCATCCGTATTCCCCTCCGCAAATTCCAAGTCTACCCCTGAGTCCGATTCGTGGACGTCATCAACTCCCGTCTGTTCCACAAGCCCCAAAATCCGCCTCTCTGTCACGCTAACCTGGTTCCTTTTTCCCGCTCTTTGACACGCGCGGACCTTGCGGACCTTACCTCCTATTAACTACTTAGTAATGTAAATGACCCTCTTTGTCTCACACGATCCGGCGCATCCCAAAAACCCCCCCCCCCCCCCCCCCCTTGCGCCGCGTCATCCTCGTCTTCCCGCTTCAAACAGTCATTTGACCCTGTATGTCCCTGTCACGGCCCAACATCCCGGCTTAGAGATGGCGACAGAAGACGTTAGCAGTCCGTCCGCAGGGCGAGACGACGCCCTCGAGAACCCCGGCCCCGACGACGAGGAGTCGGTGACGGCCGCCGGGTCCGACACCGCTACCGCCTTCGAGGAGAGCACCTCCTCCAACGGCTACACGTACGGGACCGCCGCCCAGCCGCCGCCGCCGCCGCCGCCGCCGCCCACGAAGCCCGCACCGGACGCGCCGCCCCCGGCGACCCGCGCCCTGGCCCCGGACCTCCTCCGCGGCCTGCTCATGGCCTTCATGGCCATGGACCACAACGTCATCGGCCTCAACGCCTGGCCGCACAGCACAGGCGCCGACGGCATGGAAGCCGACGCCACCCCCATCGGCCGCTGGAACCGCCCGATAGGCTACGCCGTCCGCTCCCTCTCCCACCTGTGCGCCCCCGGCTTCACCTTCTTGCTCGGCATGGGCGTCGTCTACTTTGGCCGCTCGCGCGCCCGTCTGGGCTGGTCGCCCGCCCGCATGGCCGCGCACTTCGCCACCCGCGCCGCCGTGCTGACGGCCGTCTCGGTCGTCATCGGGTTCGTCCTGACGATGGGCAAGGTGTGGTTCCTGAACATGGTCCTCGTCGCCCTGGCCGTCGACTACCTCCTCGTCGGCCTGCTGTGGCTCGCCGTCGCCGAGACGGAGCCGGCGCTGGCTTCGGCGCTCGACCGCTTCGTCCTCGGCGGCGGCAGCGGCGGCGGCGGCCACGCCCGCGAGAGGACGCCTCTCCTCGTGCATACCGGCCACCCCTCCGCCTCCGGGGGCAAGGCATCGGCCCGCGCGCAGTCGCTCTCGTGGCACGCTCACAACGCGCTCCTCCTCGCCCTCGCCTTCGTCACCATCTGGTGGAACATCTGGCTATCTCCGACCCACGGCGTCTGCGCGGCGGCGTCGTCGTCGTCGCCCCCCGTCGCCGCCTCCTCTGCCTCTTCCTCCACGGCCAACGACTTCTGGCGCTTCTGGTTCTACCAGCTCGACGCCCCGCACGTCATGTCCGGCTTCCCGCCCCTCGCCTGGCTCTCCTTCGCCGTCCTCGGCCTCCTCTACGGCCGCGTCGTGCTCGCTCGCCCCCTCCGGCCCACGGCTCTCGCCGCCGGCAACGTCGCCGCCGGCCTCGTCTTCGCCGCCCTCTTCGTCCTCACCCGCCTCCTCCGCGTCGGCAACCTCTCCGAGGGCTGCCTCCGGACCCCCGACCAGGCCGCCCTCCGCCCCGGCGACAACCCGTACCTCGCCTCCGCCGCGTCCTTCTTCTACGTCGTAAAGTACCCGCCCGACGTCGCCTTCTTCGCCTACGCCCTGGCCGCCACCTTCTTCCTGCTCGCCGCCCTCGGCACCGTCCCGCCGCGCTTCGCGACCCGTCGCCTCGGCGTCCTGCTGGCCTTTGGCACCTCCGCCCTCTTCTTCTACGTCGTCCACCTCGTCGTCCTCTTCGCCCTCGCCATGCTCGTCACCGTCCCGCTCTTTGGCCGCGAGAACGACCGGCCTCCGCCGATGGACGGCCGGCCGCCCGTCGGCGTCGACAGCGTCCTCGTCTACTGGGCCAACTGGGCGCTGGTCATGGCCGTCATGTACCCGCTGTGCAGGTGGTACAGCGCGTTCAAGAAGACGAGGAGTGCCGACTCGGTGTGGAGGTTCTTTTAGAGTTACGGGCCGCGTGGCGCATATGTCGTGATGGACGGTGTGGATGGCGCCATTTCGCCTTATCAGAGTTCGGCATGTAAGCTGCATGATCCACACACATTCCCGAGATAGACAGTCAGCGTATCAGTAGATGCTCGTTGGCTTGAATTTTCATATCGTTATAATCCTGAATATATCAGGTTTCAATGAGTCCCTCGGTCTACAGTCACTCCGTCTACACCGGCCTAACCATTGACAAAGAAAACGCTGTGTATTGAGACTATTCAATCTGGGTATGTTCGAGGGGGGCACACATCCGCCCCCCTCCCTGCGGCCGTCGCGGCATGTGCACTTCTTCTACATCTCGCATTAAACCATGTGCTGCTTCCATGTCCTGCTTCATTTCCATCTGGGCTGAGCGTTCGGCTGGGGATACGGCTGCACCCTCAACGATCGCCTCCTCGTGGCCCTCTGCGGCCGGCCAGCCGCCGCAGTCACCGACGCCTCCGGTGCCGGGGTCTTCCCGGTCCTCGCTCTCGTCCTCGCCGCCGGACGCCCGGCGCCGTCCGAGCTCGCCGTAGTAGTCCCCGTCTTTGCCGACGGGACAGCCGGCGCCACGGCCCGCGTCGTTTTCGGTTCCTTCTTCACCCTCGTCGTCGTTGTCGTCGCTGTTGCTGTCGCCGTCGGTTTCGTCGGCTCCGACCGTGTCTGACTCTCCACCCTTCGCGCGGTCCGTAGCGCCCGGCCCCTCGCCGGCGTCGGCGGCATCGTCTGTGCCGTCGCCGCTTCTTTACTCGTCTTCGCCCTCGTCCTCGAAGCCGGCGCGCGGCGTGCGAGAGCGGTCTTCGTCGGGGAGGGTAGCTGGGCTGGGGCCGGAGCGTGTTTCGGCGCCGGAGGTGGTGCCGGAGGCTCTGCATAGCAGTCTGCAGACTCCTCCATCGGCTCGGTAGGCTCGGTAGGCTCGGTCGGCTCGGTGGGCTCCGTGGGTTCCGTCGGCTCCGGCTCCGACTCGAGATACTCCGTCTCCATCGTTGGGTCCTCCTCGGGCGGCAGCTGGTCGGTGAGCCGCCGCGCCGCCGTCCACTCCTGGACCCTGTTGCGCCTCGCGAGCTCCTCGTCGTCGATGCCCTCGCTCGCAAGCCTCTCGGCGACCCGCAGCTTCGTCCACGACGACTTCATGATCTGCCGCTGCGCCTCCGACCGCCGAAGCCACTTGCAGAACCGCTCGTTGGACCGCTGCCACTTGCGGTCCTCGCGCTCCCGCACAGCCTCGTCCTCCTCCTCCTCCTCGCCGTCGTCCATCTCTTCGTCTGTCGGCGGCGGCGGCTGCGCCTCCTTGACCCGCACCCCCGGCGAGCGCTGCTCCCTCTCCTCGAGCGCGGTCACGGCCCGGCCGGCCTCAAAGAACCGCCCCGCCGCCGAGATGGCCATCTCCTCGGCCGCCTCCACGTTCGACCGCGCCGTGAGGCAGACGTCGCCGTGGGCGCCGAGGTCGCGCCGCACCCGCTCCCGCCGGTCCTCGGCAGCGGCCAGCGCCCGCGACAGCGCCTCGATGGCCGCGTTGGCGTCCTCGAGCTCCTGCATCTGCCGCTTCATGAGCGACAGCGACGACTCGCAGAGCCGCCGCGCCCGCTCGAGCGCCGCGTCCGCCTGGATCTTGTCGCGCTCGGCGTCGTCGCGCTCCGTGATGGCGCATCGGAAGTCCTGGAAGTCGATGTGCTTGCCGCTGTGGCCGCAGTTCCGGCAGACGTCGGGGTCCATCTCGGGTTGAACCTTGATATCCCCCTTCCCCCGTCTTCCGTACGAGCGGAACGGGACGGGCAGGCTTTCAAAACCCCATGTCAGCTCAGGTGACCCTTATCCTTTCCCAGAATCCCCGTAACTGGAGGAGGCATGCTGAGTTACGCCACCTCCAACGGGCTGGAACGGCTGGAATACAAGAGATGCACGGGTTTTGTCTTACCTTTTTCTTCTTGCGGTTCGAGGATCTGGTTCCGGTGGGGATATCAGGATAGAAACACGTGTGGTTTAGATGATGTAGGGATAAAGGTGGACATTAAAGGGAGCGAAGAGACAGTACTAGGTGGATGGGGATGCGAGGGAAGAAACCCTCGCGGGCTGGATTGGAAGCACCTGGGGTCACGATCCTCTTTCTCCATAATGCCGAGGACCCCCCCCCCCCCCCGTTTCCTCCCAGGGTACATGTGGATCTATCTGGTTGGGCTTAGCGATATTGAGATGACTCCATACCATGTACAGGCCCAGATGAACATCCCAAGATTCGTGTTTCGATCCGTACGGTGTGTGTCTGGGGGAGGGGAGGGGAGGTATTCGTCATGGGTCTTGTACAGGATATACAGGATGAAAGAGTCAGTTGTAATCGCCGACCTGCCATCCGGCGTGAGGTCGGAGCTTGGCTACGTTGAAGATCGTTTACAACGGTCACTAGGGCGCAAGAAGAAAGCAAACTCTCTTTCCCTGGGAACAACGAACGGTTAGTTCCAACGGCCTGGTACCATCCCCCCCCCCCCCCCATGTCCTGCCGGCAAGCAGCTAGAACCCCGGCTGCTGCAGCCTGTGGAAACTGCCACACCGTCTCGATGGCTTTTGTGCCGATTCGTTCATACCTGTATCATGTATGTTACTTCGTACGGATACGGATACACACCTAGTATACTACATCATAGTAAACTTGCCCCCTCCCCCCTCTTCGTGTTCCCAGGTTCGAGTTTTCCACGCGCTCCGTTTCGAGCCCGTTGCTCAGCCAAAGAAGAGGAGAATGGAGTCTTTCACATCAAAAAATTCTCGGCAAAAAGGGGGTCTCATCAAACCACAGTACCGAGTACATGGCGAGTGAGCTCGGGTCGGGTTGGGTTTTCTCTTGCGGAGTCTCTCCACCGAGATTGCAACCCAATCAGGCAAAGCCGTTCAGGTGGCCCGTCACGGATACGGCGGGATTTTCATGACTCTCACTTTCGGCTATGTAGTACGCTTCAGGGGCAGGGATGAGAGCTCTCTATATGTCCCCCCCCGAGGGTCCGGGATGGGTCAGGGGAGGGGGCTTTGGTGATTTGATCCCCAGTTTGTTCAGTCAACAAACAAGGTCACAATGTTTGGGACCTTTTTTCTGCAGCGTTTCATAAAACTTATTCATACTTCTTTGAATCTCTGCACATGGCACAGTGTTTCCCTTCTAGAGCTGTTCCAACTCTTCTGCCCCCCGAGTGGTTCGCCGGGTCAGCCTAGCGGTTCGTCGGGGCCGGGCCGCCGTCCGTCGTACGACTTGTTTGAGCAACGGGCGACCGAACTGCGGTTTCTGGCTTCCATGGACCATGAATGCACGGCCTGTTATGTTTTCGGTTGCCACATCTCGAGACGTCTGTCCACATGCCCTTGTCGTCCCGAACGGGTATCTACACCGTAAACCGATCTAGGTCCGCTCCCGCTTGGACGACGGCGTTATGATGGATGATCAAAGGTGATGTGGACGCAGTCCTCAAACCGTCCGACCCGCGTGACGAAGCCCGGCAAAGAGTCTGGGTTTGTATGTCTGTAACCCGCCGTCCAGAATTGTCCCCTCAGCTGTTGGGGAAGTGCTTCCGAGCGTCTTTTTGTTTCATGCGAAACGTCCGGTTGCCATGACAACCCTTATCAGTCAGTATCAGCCCACACTGTCCTTGATGAATCGTTTTCAGCGGCGTCAGTCAGCCGGGCTCACCGAGGGCCGGCTCCCTCTCTAAAGCCGGTGAACATGAGGGTCGGTGTCACTTACCGAGACACGATGTCTTCGTCGCCCGAGACCGCCGCGATGTGGAACTAGGGTCTCATCGTCGCTGCGTATAATACAACAACGTCCTCCTATTGTCTGCAGCGTTCACTGCCATCTCTTTGACATGTGCCTCGCCAACGCTCGATAGCATAATTTTGACATCATGATTCCCGAAACAAAATGCCAGCTCCAAATCAAGTCAAAGTTGGTCGACTGTCTAAGGCAGCTCTTCTGCCTTGTATTATACTACACGCAATCTTGTGCACCTTCGGAGAGCTCTTCTTGGTATAGACTCCATCCTGAAGTGCCGATACACGCGTCTGCACTTCCCACCGTGGTTTGCCTCCCGAACATTATATCCTACAAGGTAAACAAGCTCCATCGGCCCAGCCTCACCACAGATTACCGAGTTGCAGTCTGCATCAGACGCGGACATTGCATCTCCCAACATGGAGATTATGTGATCAACTGCCTGGTTGCGAAAAAGTCACATCAAAAATAAAAAGAAGACACGCTAAGAATTCGTCACAACTCTCCACTCTCAAGACACTGCCTTTGCCGATAAGACGGCTGACGGCGGTGTTGCCACTGTTCTCTGCGATCTCCCCTGCGACCTTGACAATGCTGTAAAGCCTAGACAATGCACTGCAATAAGAAACGAAACAAGGTTTAGCCCGTGGCAACGCTCCCTAGTTCATCCGCCATTTGACTTTCCACTAGCCCCGCCCGCTGGCTCAGTGATCCTGTCCCACGACCATGGTGCAAAGCCTGTAGAACCAACATCGTCGCCAGAAGACCCAGCCTCGGCAACAGTCCCAAATTGGTTTCGGCGTTTTAGAGCTTATGGATCTTGCCGCTTTATAGATAATCATATCGAAGAATTGGTTGTGCTCACACTTTAGACATGAGCCTTCACTTTGAGAATCAACTGCGAATTCGTGCTCTTGTCCTTGGGCCATGGGACGAGAATCGGAGCGTTTGTGTGACAGTCTACCATTCGCATTCGTTGCTATGCTCAGTCTGGGCTCTTGAACATACTCCTCAGTCAGCTTGACAAAGATGGGTGCTGCCCCGGCGCTTTTCATTACCAATACGGTGTACTCTTAGTATAAGAGAATCCCATGCTTCTGGAAACCAACTTTCAGAGCCTAGGACGATTTCGCGATACTTTATAGTGTCTGTACGACTTTCGTTGGATTATTTATATGTAAAGAAACCAAGTGTTAGCAAGTTAGCAAGTAAACGATTGTTTTGATAGTATACCTAGGTTCTCCAGCTCTCAACGGGCCCCCTGTTTGCATGGCTTTAGGGCGTGCATGGTCACCTGACTGTTCTTATCATTACAACTCAGTTGAGATCCAATTGTCTCAGACTTAGGTCGCGTCAAAACCCCTCATTGCCCTCCACGTCTCCCCGTCCGAACTCCCAACGTGGTGCTTTGGAACTGCTCTCAAATCAAAGCTTCTAAAATCTTGGCTCGTTGAGCGAGATGGCTTCGCAGCAACTAGAAGTCTTGGACGCTCCGACAAACGCCGATCACCCGTCCAGTGGTTCCGACAGTAAGCCCCCCGTTGGTAGCCCCGAGCGGGCTGGTCGCCTCATACGATGAGAACGGCGACTTGACAGTCCGGGTTGGACGTGGGTTACACCGTTATCAGGTCGACTCCAAGACGTTGTCTCGTTCGTCTCCCGTCTTCAAGAAGATGCTCTTCGGAGGGTTCGCCGAATCGCGTCCCTCTGACGGCAGCGACTGGACTGTCGATTTACCGGACGACGATCCCGACGCGATGGAGATTATGTTCAGCATAGTTCACGGCGCCTTCGATCGTGTTCCAGAACAGCTCTCGCTACATCGTCTGTATTTTTTGCTAGCACTCACAGAGAAGTACGATGCAACGCGTCTTTTACGGCCATGGGCACGAGGTTGGATCCAAAACGAAGCTGTTAAGAACCAAACGGGGGAACCTCAGCTCCTCTGTGTGGCGTGGGAGCTAGGTGACTCGGATCTCTTCAGTCGGATGATGGACAAAATAACCATCGAATGCCACATCGATCACCAGCGTAACGTCCTTTACGGGGGACGGGAAAGAGCCTATAACTTCTTTTATCATGACCATCGCGATAAATTGGGCCCACCACAGTATGCTCTCAAAAAACTGGATTTCCTCGTGCCTCCAGGTGTGGAAGGTGAGTTGAATCCTTCACCCCGGGCTCTCTTCGTCATGTGAAAAAAAATGCAGTTCTGAAGCGTATCTAGACATCATTTTACACAACCGAAGGAGACTGGTCGAAGCCGAGCTTGAAGCCTTCGTCACCTTGTACGCCGTCTCAAAATCAAGTAGATGTCAAGATTCCTTCGGAGAAAACAGAGGCTGGACGTGCGATTCAATGGTCCTTGGCTCACTGATCAAGTCTCTCTCTCAAACGGATATCGATATCACCGCGCCCAATGCAGCTCTCCTGTATACAGGGAGTGTGGCAGATTTGAGACAGGGGGCTTGACAAGGGAAGGTTCGTGTCGTGCGGTAGAAAATGTGACAAGTCTATCAAAACAACTATAGATTCAGGCAGGGAACGAGCGACGGAATTGATGAAGGAGATCGCAACCGTGCCGGATAGTTATAAGAAATATCTAGAATCCCAAGCCAGAAAGACAGGGCTGTAGAGAACATGACAAAGGATCACAGCAAACGATCAATACTCAGGATGAGTTCAAACGTCCTCGGTAGAGGTTATATTCAACTACTCAAACATTATCCTCTTCAAAATCCGATTACTGCCTCGACCAAGCTCGACTATAGAAGGAAATCCTGTGAGTGTCTCACGTCGTAAAAAAGAAAAGAAAAAGAAAATCCCATCCACATTCCTCCTCTTCGATCTGACCCGCCGGCGACGCTCTTACGCGCCGTTGCCGTTGTAGGCGACCAGGTTGGGGCTGCCGTTGAGGGTGCCGGTGACGCGGCCGGAGGTGGCGAGGGCCTTGATGCGGTTGGTGACGGCGGCCGGGGTGGTCAGACCCTCGAGGGCCTGGAGGTAGACGACAAGGCCGGCGACGTGGGGGGAGGCCATGGAGGTGCCGCTGATGGTGTTGGTGGCGGAGGCGCCGCCGATCCAGGCGGAGAGGATGGAGACGCCGGGGGCGAAGACGTCGACGCCGGCTCCGTAGTTCGTGAAGGAGGCCGGGCGCCAGCTCGAGTCGATGGCGGCGACGGTCAGGGCGTTGGGGGCGTTGGCGGGGGACTGCGAGGAGACGGGCAGGGGGTTGCCGAAGCTGTCGCCGTTGCCGGCGGCCACGACGGAGAGGACGCCCTGGTTGTAGGCGGCGTTGATGGCAGTGGTCCAGGTGGTGGAGGAGGGGCCGCCGAGGGACATGTTGATGACGGAGCGGGCGGTGCGGCCCTTGGAAACGATGTCGTTGACGGCCCAGTTGAAGCCTGAGAGAATGGCGGAGGTGGTGCCCGAGGCGCCCTGGAAGACCTTGACGGAGATGATGTTGGTCTGGGGAGGGTGAGTTAGCCATCCGTTGTGTAAGTGAGGCGGAGAGCGGGAGGGAGACCCAGTCCGGCGAACTGGGGGACCCGTCAAGAGAGAGGACTAACCTGCTTGGCAACACCGTAGGTAGAGCCGCCGATGGTGCCGGCGACGTGGGTGCCGTGTCCGAGAGTGTCGGTGTGTGTGCCGGTGTAGGCGCTGAAGCCGAGGGTGAGACGGCCGGTGAACTGGCTGTGGGTGGGGAGGACGCCCGAGTCGACGACGTAGGCGTAGGTGTTGGCGCCGGCCGAGGTGTCGTAGACGTACTGGGTCGAGCCCGAGGTCTTGTGGGAGATGGATCCCAGACCCCAGGGGGCGCCGGACTGGGTGGTGAGCGCACGCTCCTCGACCTCGAAGTCGGAGAGGTACATGTAGTAGTCGGGCTCGACCACGGCGACCTGTTTTGTTGTTAGACGGTTTGCTCTCATCGTCACTTTGCAGTAAAGGGACAGTCAAGACATACCTCGGGGCTGGCCTTGATCTCCTCAATGGTGGCCTCGTCGAACTCGCCAGAGTAGGCGTTCCAGTTGCTGATGTTGAACTTGTTCTCGACACCGGCAGTGGCACGCTTGCCGAGGGAGCGCCTGTGGACGTCGGCGACCCAGCTCAGGTGGGAGTCGACGTTGGCGGCGGCATCCTCCTTGAGGGTGATGATGTACTTGCCGGGGACGGCGGCGGGCTCGTCGCGCCTGTTGAGGGCGGCGGGGGCGGCGAGGACGGCCGGGAGCAGGGCTCCGATGGCGAGGGCGAGACGGCGGAGGTTGGCCATTGTGGATATGAGGAGGAAACCTTGAGGAGCTGATCGGAGGCGGCGGAGAGCGGATGGGGATGAAGAGACGAGAACTGCTGAGAGAGCGAGGATGACGCCCTTCTTTATACTCGAATCTCAACGAGCAATGTTCATGTTCAAGGCGGCAGCGGCGGCGACGATGGGAGAGATGTCGGCATGTTCTCTCCATGCATCTCTCTCTCTTCCTCACCTCTTCCCCATTGCGACTATCGGGGTGGTATCTTGCGTGATGCTCTGCCAAGCCCGCGGCCGTCAAGCTTGGAGCTGTCAAGCTGCCTAAAACGGACTTATGGCCATAGCTGCCAGGCTTCCCGGAGCAAGGAAGACGAGAGTGGACTTGCTGGATGGGGAAGCAGGCGAGAGCATGCAGCGGAACTGTTGTTACCTTGCAAGAAAAGCCCGAGGCTGATTTACAGCTTACCCGCAATCTACATGGGCGGAGCCGTCGTTGCTCGTCCTTACTGGATGAGGGGTGTGAGCTGATGTTGCTTAGGCTATGAGGCGAGTTCAGGGACTGCCCCGAGCAGGAAGGCCGAGCTCGCTTGGAAAGAGCCAAGCCAAAAGGCGAGAAGGGCACTCGACCGAACCGATCGATCAGCATCATATGTGATTACGGAGTATCCCTACGGATAGGATAACTGGGGGGCAGTGTCCCATGGTTGGCGGAGAACCCTTGAACCAGCTCAACGCGAGCGTAGCATCCAATGGACGTTCTCCTGTTACCCTTTCGACTTGCTGTTGTAGTACTAACACGCATATAGTTTTAGTACTACCTCCTTCGATTGGACTTGCGCTGGGCCATAACCGCCGGACGCTGTGTTAACAGAGGAGACATATTAGCCCAAGTTATGCTTAATTCGGAAGGTCGCGGACGCGTATTGGGGGAACCAGGACTTGATTGAATGCGACATGAACCCACACCGCCCTCATGTCTTCCCGCCTGCCGTTTCCGTAATGATTTCCGACGACGGGGAGGACGCAGGGGAGGGGGGTAGTTGAAGACGCCCAGTTTGCCCGATTAGATACACTTTACTACGTATGTGGAGGCGGGAAGAAACCCCATGAGGACCCAAAGGGCAAATGCCGGCCCCCAAAGTAGTAATCTTCCCATGGTCCATCTAGGCATGAGAGGCAGTGCCCTTGATGCGCGTGGCTCTCGGCGATGAGCTTGGCTCGATCAAGCTCAGGCACAGGCACAGCACAGGCAGCAGGACGATCTATGCGTGGTGTGGTGTCTGTGGCCGAAGCTGACAGAGTGACGGTCTACAGACAAAGTGTGTATCGACAACTATACGTTGGCATAACGAGCTTCCCGAATTGTCCTCTCGCCGGCCGTCGGCGGGTGAGCCTTGACGAAGGGGGCCGCTGTCGTGATTGCAGGTTCTCGTCGGCACGTCACCGCTTACGGGCTGTGAGGGAAAAGGCAGTCAAACGGCTTTCTCATTCCCCATTCGGGCTGGTCGGAATGAGTGCCGCGTCGCTTCGCCCTCTACCCCCTGAGTATTGGCCAGCCGCCAGTCGACCCATACCTTGAATGATGCCATTGATCGCTTTTGCCACGGCCGCCAGCTTCCCCGGTGCTGATAGTCGATGCGCTGCGGGTGTGGATTCGTGCCAATGCCAAGAGCCGCAACAGGGGAACTCGGCTCGCCTACTGGTACTCGTTCAACGGGTGGGGGAGGGGAAGAGAGGGGTCTAACTGCCGTTGGCGTTGCGGTCCAGGGTACTCTGTAGTAGAGCTGGGGCTGGAGGGGCAATGAACAACGACGAGCGGACAGGGGTTCGGGGTTCAGAGAGTCAAGTCGGTCGGGCTTGCTCCAAGTCTACTGAGTTGTAGATGGCCGAGGCGCAATCTGGAGGGACGAGTAAGCGTCCTGGCGAGTAGGGGAGAAGAAGGCCGGAGAGCATCCCGCAGGCCACCGCTCGCGTGACTCGCGTCCATCAAAAATGGATGGCAACATTGGGCTTGGCGAGCATGGGAGAGATCTCGTATGCTGATTCTCGAGCCGGCTTCCCTCCTCCCCAATCCAGCATCAACGACATCAACTCGCATCGTTCATGTTCAACCGTCGTGTTATCCCTGAGTTGGTGAAGGGGGGGAATTCAAGGTTGGCGTTCCCTTCGCACGGGCCGTGGGCAGCGGCATCGGCGGCGGCAGTCAAATAAGGTAGGTCAAGCCAGGCAGAGGGTTTCAGCAATATCCGTACTGATGAAAGGACCGGCATGAGCTGCACGCTGTGCGTTGTAAGCTCGTACGCGCAGTGTATGTGTGTGTGTGTGTGTGTGCCTAGAGTCTTGAGCCGGGCTGCCCCCTTGAATCCTTCGGCAGACATGCCCGCCAGTTCTATCAGGTTGGGCCCGAGCGAGAGGGAAATAGGCAGGAGATCAAAAACTACCCCTGGCAACGCGTCAGGGGTGTTGACAGGCTAGGCGCCCAGTCTGTTGGCAGAAAGCCAGAAGGTCGGACGACGGGCGGCCCTCGGAACGTTATCGCGCAATCTACTCAGTACTGCTCCGAGAACGCTACTCCCCATCTCGTATTTCTTTCCCACTGGTTCCCAAGGGCAGCCGACGGGGGAGGAGGCGGAGGCAATAAAGATCTTGCTTTTTTTCTAATGTTTGCCCGGTCCATGTTGCAACGCAATAAAGCATCACGATGGGCCTTGGATCCCCTGCCCCCTCCCCTTATCCCCGTTGGCATGTGAAGACTCCGTCCGTTGAGAGTTTGCCAAGCAAATGGGGGTCGACCGTGTGGCCTGTGGAGCTGATAAGCATCGGGCTTTCATTTGAATCCGGCTTGGCAAACTACGACATTGACGACGACTCTGGGAACACGATGTTGACAGCAACAGCGCAACTCTCAGACGTCTCGTTTGCCAGCTCTTGTCTTGTCAACTTTCCATCTCATCAACATCATGTCTATTGATACAGACAACCTCGGAATGTCGTTCGTGAGGCTCTGCAAGCACTTGGCGAGAGCCGCTGCTGTGGTATGGTAACCCCATCTCGGAATCTTGGTGGGTTGCACTACCTTATCAGGCGGGGGAGATGACGGCCGCGTCCAACACCCTCAGAATCCCCCGCGATGCCAGGCACACGACAGAAGCCGCCTTTGCGTGCCTTGGGTGCATATGTATGAGGGCATTTCCAAGGTCGCAAGTGGTGTCGCGTCCTGGAGCTTTTCGCCGTGTCGGTTGCAGATGACGACGCAAGAGTCGGCTCATCTCTTGCTGCGTAACGCAAAATGATGGTCCGTCATACTTACTCTGCAAAACGATTTGACTGTTCATGGTTCTTCGCTTTGTGGTAACACCGCGTGTGATCGTGAAGTGGTCCACATACTCATCCTGTACTCGTCGCGGTTCAACATCCGGTCGCGAGGACGAGATCGGCCCCATGTCGCGCATGGTCGACATCGCGCTGCCGGCAGTTTGGGCTGATCCATCTTGCGTACCACGATAGCGACATACGCAGCTTTCCATTCCGATCAGCCGGACGCGCATGTGGTGTGTAGGAGGGCTGCGGGCTAGAGATCTGACATCTCCTGCCAGCCTTGTGTGATTAGCCTGCATACAGAGCGCGCCGGCATGATTGGACCGACGACAGTGAAGCAGCGGTCGCGAACGGCTGATAAGAGATGCAGATTGCTGATCTGAGAGAGAGTGCCAAGTGTTGCGGGCAGGCTTCGATAACAAAGCCTGGGGGGTGGTCAGCTACTGAAGGAGTCGTGAACCATGCAAACTGTCGGGTCGAGTTCGGCCGTGATTGCTAGTATCCCCGACTAAGCCTACCATGGTCATGCAGATCAGGACATATAGTAAATAGGCAGACTTGTGTTATCGTTCACTCGTAGTTCCCTTATCAGGCTTGTTGTGACAATGCAACGAGCATCGTTGAATGAAGCAGGATTCTCCGAGCCAGTCAGTGACGCGAAGGCCGCTATTATTTATGTGCCATACAAAAACAACGTAGAGAGGCTGGACCTAGTACAAAATGCAACAGGCGTTACCAGATGACTATCAGAACCCAGGTGCTGTCCAAGAAGGTCGATGATACTTTTGCTAAGAGGCACTCGTCTCTTTAACCAGTATTGATGTCGCTGTAGCCTGTACTCAATACTGTTGCGATGCTGAACATATTATTTTGGGAAGATGCAATAATGCGGCACTAGAACTCCCTCTTTGAGTTTACGTCTTGGAACGGCTTTTGCTGCGTGATACTTTGTCTTGACAACTCATCGTTACCTTATGGTAAAGCGGAGCGGGTTCCGTTCTATGGCGTTCAGAACGGAAAAGGGTCTGGTCGTCGATACAATCCCTAAAAAATAAACCATTCGAGAGTTCAGCAAGTCGCATAGACTTCTATGTGGCCGAACTGCCCAATTAGACCTCGTAATAGGATTGCTCCATTAAGCGTACCACCAAATCCCATATTCAGATAGAGACGTAAACAGCTTTTGTTTACTTAACTTGCTCTGCAATTGCGGTTACCAAAAGAACTTCCTATTAAAACTAAGTCAATCCAGTCCATAATAGCAGAGTCAAAGAATAAGCTTCCGGAAAAGAGTCAAATTAGCACATAGCATGCAAGGTACCATAGAAGGTCAGTTCTGTATTGGGTGGATATGGATACGCCCGATGCCCAAAGGTTGGCCCGAACCATGGATCTTGTCAACCTCGAGGTGACATGTACAACATTTCCGGAGATGGGTCTGCCAGACACCATATCATCTTGGCAATCTGCAAGATGATGCTTTTGATTCCTTCTCATTCATTCACAGACAAGCACAGGCAAACTTGACCACATCGTAAGCTCGACATATACAGACACAACACTCAGCACCCTTACTAGAACACTCAGCAACCTCCCTTTCGCCATGATCACCAGCACCTTTTTAACGGCCTGGTGCGTGCTGTGGGCTACGGCTACCGCCGCTCCTACCGGCCAGGCTACGAAACGTCAGGTTCCTCCTCCTACCAAGATTAACGAATGTGCTCCCGACGAAGACAAAAAGTGGCAGCCTGGTAAGTCCCCTCCCAAAACGACCGTAAAACACCCTTTGGCTGACCACACTCTCCCTACATAGCGATGGACTACGATACAGACAGCTGCTACAACACGCCCGCCATCGACCAATACGGGAAGCTCAACTACGGGATGGACGTCTGCTACTCCTGGACGACCGAGGGGTACTGCCGAGACGAGTGGGACCTGGACAACATCAACGTGTACTCCCGCGCGCGCTGCAACAACGGCTGGTGCGCGTACATGTACGGGTACTACTTCGAGAAGGACCAGATCAGCCTCTGCCTCGGGCACCAGCACGACTGGGAGCACGTCGTCGTCTTCGTCAAGGAAGGCGTGCCCAAGTTCGTGTCCATCTCGGTGCACGGGGAGTACGAGAGGAGAGAATGGGACGACATCTACAAGGAGGGCACGCATCCCAGGATCATCTACCACAAGGACGGCATGTCCAGCCATGCTTTTCGTTTCGCCAAGCCAAAGGATGCGATACCGGAGAATCACTGGAACAGTTGGATTGTAAGTTAACCCCTCTCGCCTCTACCCGCTTCTAGTCGAGTCTTGCCGAGGTTCATGCCTCAAACCGATCGTGGCGGTGAAGAACAAACTGCTAACGTTCCTCTAGTTGGGAGACCTTGTCGGGTGGAACGGTTTCCCTTCCACCGCTGTTCGCGACAAAATGACATCGCACTCGTGGGGTGGTGGTATGAAGGCCAAGATGGACTTCACGGAACCGCGGTTTGCGAAGGCCCTTGAACGTGCCATCGATGCCCAGGGCGTCAAGCCCCGAGTCATCAAGATGGACACTAACGTAGACGACGGATCGCCTGGCATGCCCAAACACTGTCCTAATCACTTCTGGCCCGTACACGGCTGATGTTTTGGTTTTGTATGAGTGTTGAGTATTTGGGCTCGGTTGGTTTAATGGATTGTAATAGTGTTTTGTATTAGTAACTGGAACTCTCTTCTTATCGTACCAGCGTGAAGGGTTTGCACATGTTGACAAGGTAAAACATATTAACAAGATAGAACAAAACGTGTTGATAGAATATTGAATCAACGCAAGCCCTAAGCACAATGATTCTGCCTCTGTCCAATTAGGAGTCGTGATGCTTGCTTTCTGGTTGATTACCTTGCAGGTCACATCACCCTTTGCGGATGTCCCTAAATAGAACACTGCGGCACTATGTCCTTCAGGTAAGGCGTCCGGATCGCCCGCTGTCAAGCAAGGAGGTGCAGATTTAATGATGTTGATGCGTGCCGGCAAGGCTGGCTATCGCTGAATGTCAGGTTGCAGCTTACTTTGCTACACTGTAGCACATCCCTTTGTCAACCAGATGGCCTTCCCGGAGCCTTCTTGCTATGTTTAGCCTGCCAGTCGCGTCTTGTTTAGCCATGATGCCCATTCTGTAGGCGGCAACGCGCACCGTCCACGACATGCTCTTGTTCATCATCTCGACCGCTCCAGGGATGGGCTCTGGAAGAAAGAAAAGCGATTAGCCACGAGACCTGTCAAAGTATAGCTTATCAAGGACGCAAGGCTAAGCGGTCGGCTAACCTAGACTGACGACTTGATGGGACAGATTACCGAGCTAGACTAAAGGTTTACAGAGCTGAGGCCTCGGATGTCGCAAGACTGGTCGATGACACAGAAACGCAAGTCCGTGGTCAACACGACCGACCAGAAGGAGACGTCACCGGGAGTGAGAAAAATGATAACGGAGATTGGATTTCACAATGGTCGCAGGGAAAGAGCCCAGAAGAGTTCAAGGTAGTGACTCGATTGGTAACCTTCCATACTGTTCTTATGACCATGGTCGAGGCAGTGTGTGGCTGGGCCCTGGCATCTCCTGATGCTCCTACGGCCTTGTCCTTAGCATCTGTTGCAATCCTAAGCGTGATCAGTTTCAGGACTGCAGTAGGTTTACTTGCTATTCTTGTCACCGAAAGGGCAACACATGTATACGAGCGAGAAGAGCAGGAGGACCGAGATGTAGGAAACCCTTCTGCAAGATTGATGCACGCAGAAGCAGCAGAAGAACAGGCGTAAGAAGTACATCTTTTAAGAGGAGAGCTTGTACAGCCGTCAGCTTACCTCTAATAAACTGCGGGTATGCATTTCTTTCCCAGATCTCAATTACAGCGGGTGCTTTTGCCGGGATTAGCATCAACCTCGAAGTTGTCGCATTTCTGTGACGACTGTTCAGCATGCGAACCCGGAAGCAGAAGCAGTTATGCTCCGTCACTCAATTGTGTATATGCCATCTTCTTTAACAAAGTTGAGCAGCCACCTGCCCAGACAAGTAAGCTGCCCATCCTTCCAAATCCCTTTCACCGCTATCACTCCCTAAGCGTGGGACAGTCCAGCAGCCCGTGATGATGTGTCCTCCCCATTGAGGCGAGATATCGGGAAAATCCCAGCCCCAAATCTTGTCGTACCCTTCTCGTTACATTAGCTGACGTTCTTCCTGTCTAGCCTGTCCGTGATAATACCAGGCTTGCAAACAGGTCGCTATTCGCTCATTGTAGCGTAGAGCACAGAGTCTAGGGCAAATATGTCGGTGGCCGGCGTCGTCTCCAACTTCAAAATCCAGAACCCAGCATCAGGCAGTCTTTTGGTGTTCACCACCAACGGGTCGTGAAACTGCAAGAAAAGGGGTGCTCATATGTGGCAGCAAGCAGACTATGAGGAAATCTGCGCAGTCCACGTCGATTTCAGCCAAAGTCGGATGGGACCCGGTGTATCTGATCTCATCTCACAGTGATTCTCATCGGAGGGTGGCCTCAATGAATGGAAGCCGAGGACGAAGGCCGTCAATGAAAAATGGTACGAAGTCTTGCCATACTGATTTCACTTGAAATTAGAGTCTCGGAATACCCTCGAGCGAAAGCGGCATGGGACGTCCAAGACTTGTCTACCACGTCACACGAGAGCTACGAGACGAAACGACTCGAATGAGTACATCCCACTTGGCTCTATCTTCTTCAAGCCCTCACTCCAAGACACAAGACAAGACCAAATCTTACATGGCTGTTTTCTATGCGAATAATCAACTTCCAGCCTTGATTGCGTCCCCCGTCACGAACGCGCTTCGGGACAAATGACCAACTACATGGCCACGGTTGGCCCAGATCGGGTAGATTCGGGAACCCTCCCTTACGCAAACATGGGTTCTCCCAAGCCACGCTAGCCCCATCCGGGACCCGGCGCATCTGAATCTCTGGGATTCGCCCCAGTAGCTCCAGTGGGGGAAACATGAGGGGGCAACATGGGGGGGGTCGGATCTGCTTTGGAAGAATTCCGGCTGGCGTTTTCCAGATCCTTCTGGGTTTACCGGATGGTGACCGGGTTCCCGTAGCCTTTTTTTTTTTCATTTGAGTTCGCCGGGGTGACAAGGAGGGAATCCCATGCCGCTATCTGCTGGCAATGGTCCCCCAGGGTCCATTGCGACGTGCAAGGCCGTGTCGGCGTGTGTCCCGGGTGCCGATGGCTTGGTTACAGTGCCAAAGGCTCGCGGCTCCTCCCGGCCCTCGACGGAGACTTGGACCGGGCAATGAGAACAGGCAGTCAAAACTGACTTATCGGCGCCGTGTTCGTCGGTTATAGTGGTGCATCTCCCCTCTCGCCTTCGGGATAGAGCGGGAGAACGCTGAGCCCCCTCCCCATGGGGTAAGCGGGAGGGCCTACGGATATCACTGGAGGCCTCCCCGAGATCTTCCAAGGGACGGATGGGCGATGGGTGCCATGGGAGGAACCGGGTGTCGGAGGGAGCAGTGACGTTTTACACGTGGGTTCGCGTGGGGAAGAGGAAACATGTATACACGTAGTAGCCGGTGGTGCAGTCGGGAGCGGCCTCGGCCTCGTCACCGTATTTATCCTCGGGTGGTCATTCACGGTCCCGTGGTGGTGGTGATGGTGCCGAAGGGAGCAGATGCACTACTATGTAGGCGTCAGCCAAGTCAAGTAGTGACTAAGTGGTGATGGGCTGACTGACTGGGGTGTTTAACTGTTTAATACAGGCTCTGTGCACAACTCTGTGGCCATGACTTGTGCTATGTATACGCAGTATTGCGTATATAGGCTGCAAAGGGGTAACCACTGTCTCGAGAACATACATGGCATCAATATCAAAGTCGATATCAATGCCGATGCCAATACCAATATTAATACCAGCATCGTCTCGCCCCGGGCACCATTCCTAATCATCAGCCACGGGAAGTCCTTGTCAGCACGCGAGATACCACGTAATACAGCACAGTTTAGTGTACAAAGCACCGCCCAGAGCACTGCCCAGAGCAATTCCCAGCCGGGTGACTGACTTGCCAAGAGGGACACCGCCTTGGATGAGTATCTTAGCGGCTTCATCACTTGGCACAGCTGGAACACGGAGAATAACTGGTCAGACGATTGCTTCAGACTGATTGACTGGCTGGATCAACAACCCCTGATCCCCCCCCCCCTCCCCTGGTCTGCCCAGGCTGTGTTCCGCATTTGGCCGATGCATCGTTCCCGCCCCCAGTAGTCAAAATTCGAGATGCCGAGCTGGAAACAGTGAGAACAAAGCAAAGGAAGTAACAGTCGGTGGAGTGTATGTGTCTCTCTCTCTCGGTTGTCACCCTGGCAGTGACAACCGAGAGAGGTATTAGAGCCCCTTGACATCATCATAACCCCGAGTAACCCCTTCCACGAACTCCCTTTCGACTCGTGTGATTCATATCTGTTTTCATAGGATTCTCTCTTGCAATACCAATCAAATAACACCTTGGTAACTACGCACACTCGTACAACACACACACACTCACACACATACAAGTCTACAGCATTCAAACTCAAAGGTCTGAAAGTATCTTGCATACACATACACTCCGAGACTTTCACACCCGGCCGAGTCGATCCCGGACCAAAACAGAACACATCAAGAGCCGGCCATCCACCCACCATGAACTGCCCCTCGCGCAACGACGACATCACCCTCGAGCACCCCGACTGGAACCAGAACCCGCCCTTCCTCGCCGCCGACCTCACCACCCGCGAGGACCTCAACGGCATCGCCAACGCCCGCGAGCAGCGCCGCGCCCGGGGCCCCGCCGGCCACGCCTCCGACGGCCGCGGCGACGACGACATGAAGTACTACCTGACCCTGCCGCGTCTCCAGCCCGATCCGAGGCCCCCCGTTTCGGGACGGCGGACCACCCCCGGTTTCCGCCCCCGAAACAGTAAGACGGTGCATGGCGGTGACGGCCATATACCTCTCCCCTGGGCCTCCGCGCCCGCCCGCTCCGCTCTCTGGAGCTGGCTGACCTGGACCCTGTCCGTCCTCGGCTGCTCGGCCGTCTTGTCTGCCCTCAAGAGCCCCGAGGCCGTTGTCTCGTTCTTCGTTGCGTCCCAGCAGACCGCTCACTGTGAGTCCCACCCTCGGGCCTTGTATCCTCTCACCACGAACACGGCTCTCCCTTGTCTCACACCCCCGTCTCTCCTGATATATCATAAGCTAACCCTCCAGCCGTCGTCCACCGCTCGCCCCTCGCCCGCCGCTCGACCTGCGCGACCGGCGGCCTCGACGACGAGGACGCCTACAACACGCCCCTCCACGTCGGCGCCCTCTTCATCATCCTCGCCGCCTCCTTCTGCGCCTGCGCCTTCCCCCTCGCCGCCGCCGCCTTCCCGGCCCTCCGCGTCCCCCGCGTCTTCTTCTTCGCCGTCCGCCACTTCGGCACCGGCGTCCTCCTCGCCACCGCCTTCGTCCACCTCCTCCCCACCGCCTTCACCCTCCTCGCCGACCCGTGCCTCGGCTCCTTCTGGGTCGACGACTACCCGGCCATGCCTGGCGCCATCGCCCTCGCCGGCATCTTCTTCGTCACCCTCATCGAGATGGCCTTCCACCCCGCCCGCCACATGACCGGCCTCGTTCTCCCCGACGACCACGGCAACGACGCCGCCGCCGGGGTTCTCTCCCCGCCGAGCGCCGGCTCCCTCGACGACGGCGAGGATGACAACAACCACAACGCCCGCGACCCCGGATCCTACCCGCCCGAGATGACCGAGAGCCGCACCCCCTCTCGCACCCGAGGAGGCCGAGACACAGACAACAACCAGCGGGCCCAGACCGGCGACAGGCTCGCCAAGCTCCCCGACGAGACGACTCTCGAGTCCCACGCCCCCGTCGTCCTCTCCCTCGCCCAGCAGCACCAGAAGGCCATCCTGCAGTGCATGATGCTCGAGGTCGGCATCCTCTTCCACTCCGTCTTCATCGGCATGACGCTCAGCGTCTCCGTCGGCCGCGACTTCGTCGTGCTCCTCGTCGCCGTCGCCTTCCACCAGACCTTTGAGGGCCTCGCCCTCGGCGCACGCATCGCCGCCATCCGCTGGCCCCCCGGCAGCCGCTTCCGGCCCTGGGCCATGGCCCTCGCCTACGGCTGCACCACCCCCGTCGGCCAGGCCCTCGGCATCGCCACCCACCGCCTCTACTCCCCGACCTCCGAGTTCGGCCTCGTCCTCGTCGGCACCATGAACGCTCTCTCCTCCGGCCTGCTCGTCTTCGCCGCCCTCGTCGAGCTGCTGGCCGAGGACTTTCTGTCCGACGAGAGCTGGCGCATCCTACGCGGCTCCAGGCGCGTCTGGGCCTGCCTGCTCGTCTTTTTTGGCGCCTTTGGCATGAGTCTCGTCGGCGCCTGGGCGTAAGGCGGACCACCCAGGCCGCTTACCGATGCGTTTCTGTCTCGTTCACCATGAGAAGAATGGATGGCTATTTGATGGACAGGTTTCGGTTCTTTGGGACACTCGAAGAAAGGGGAGATGGCTCAAATACCCTCCATGTTTTCTTTTTCCGCTCGGTGCATTCAGGGGCTTCCGCTCATCTGAAGTTGAGAAAGGTCACAGTTAGACAAAGCACAGAACTAGATCCGGGTGCTACGTTAGATATAGAATGCAATTATTTCTCCCTGGCGCACACTGAAGCAGATTGGCCCTCCAGCACCGTCTATCACGTCTATTCTAGACTCCCAGCTCTGCAAGATCCCCCGCAGACGTCCTATCTCTTCCACCCTCGTATCCCGGGTGCTCAGCTCACAAAGGTATTCGAACTAATCGAGTCCGACACGTCCGGGCTGCCGGCAAAGCCGCTGTCGCCGCTCTCAGACCGCCCCCTTCGGACCCCTCTGCCTCTCGTCCCGAGCCCGACGACGGCGGCTTCCACCCCGCGGACGCCGCCCTCCCTCGCGCCGGCGACGTCCACGTGCCACGCCCTGGCCTCCTGATCCAGCCGCGCCTCTCGCTCCAGCCTCTCCCTCTCCTCCCTGAGCCGCTGGCCCAGCGCCTCCTCCGCCGGGCTTTGGTAGGAGAACCTCTGCGGTGGCGGGGCGGCGGCGGCGTGGAACCCCCACGCCCCGGCGCTGTCGCGCGCAATCTTGGCCGCGTGCGAGGCGCAGCAAACTGACGCTGGTCCCTCGGCGGCGGCGGTGGTAGTATTACCCTCGCCGGCACCACCGAGGCCGCGCGGGGCAGGACACCCCGGGACGGCGCAGGCGTGGACGCCCTCGCAGTAGCCCCCGTCCGGGCGCGCTGCGGCGCGGCACCCGACGGCGCGGCACTCGTGGGCGGCGCAGAACTGGCTGCCGGGGACGGCGAGGGGGTCGGCGGCGCGCGGCGAGGGGCACGACTCGCGCAGGCAGGCGTGCAGGGCGCAGTGGCGGCCGGCGAGCTTGGCGGGGTGGCCGCAGCCGGGGCCGGCGCACTCGTGGGCCACGCAGTAGCGAGTGGCGGACTGGCCGGCGAGGTTTGCGGCCGGCTGGGGGCAGGCCTGGTTGCTGCAGGTGTCTGAAAGGGGAGGGGAGGTTGAGTGAGTTGGGGTTCGTGACTTATGGTAGATCGAGGGTAGCGGGAGGAAGGGGGTTAACTTACGGCTCGCGCAGTAGAGTCGTGATGCATCGGCGGCGTTGTCCTTCTTCTCGCGGCACGGGGGATAGATGCACTCGTGCTGGGGACAGAACCGCACGCCTCCTTTGACGATGCCGGGGCAGCCCGGGGCGAGACAGGCGGTTGGTAAATCTGGAAGGGGGAACTGTTATCAGTATCTCGACACTAACGCGGCCCGAGAGAGAGAGAGGGAGAGAGAGAGAGACAGCTCACGTTGCCAGCAGACGTCCTCGAACCCGCCGCCCGCCGTGACGGCCCTCTGGTGGCCGCAGCCCTCGGTGCGGCAGAGCCGGTGGTCCTTGCACCAGTGCCCGCCGTTGATGACGCCGCCGCAGTCGCGGTCGGCGCAGCTGTGGGCGGCGCAGTAGAGGCCGTCGTCGATGCGGGGGTGGCCGCAGCTGGGGATGAGGCAGAGGGGGGTGTGGTGGGTGCACATCGGGGAGCCGGCGGCGCGCTTCTGGTGGCATCCCTGGGCGAGGCAGGTGTCTGTGGAGTGGAAGACTGACGGTCAGCGTGGGGAGTCCTCCTATCATAAGTATATCAAGGCACAGAGGAGAAATGGGCTCACGTTTCTGGCAGTAGGGCCAGTCCTGGCTGGTGTCGCCGCAGATGCGCTGGTGCGGGCAGCCGTGGTTCTCGCAGCGGCGGTCTTTTTGTGGTTGCCGTCCCGTCGTCAGCAAGGCGGTCCATCGGACAAGACAGGATAAGCAGCGCCATACGGTCTTCGCAGTACTTGGACAGGCCGGGTACCTTGTAGTTGGGGCACATCAGCTCGCCCAACCGTTGCCGACAGGCGTCTGGGGAAAGAGGAGGGCCAGGGTCAGCACGGGATCTCGCGGGAGTGCTTCCGAGGGGAAGGGGTCGCTGACGATCTTTGCAGTAGAGCGAGAGTATGGCTTTGCCCTCACTCTTGGAGTCGCACCGTAAGGCGCGGTGGGAGCAGCCGGCGTAGATGCACTGCGGCCGGGGCGGCCGGGGCGCTTGGCGAGGGCGGCAGCTGAAAAACATGTCGGCTCGTGGTGTCGGAAGTTTGGAATGACGGTTCGAACCGTTCGAAGCTGCGGTTTGGAATGGGTTAGGGCCGTTGAGAATATCGTCGGTTGACTGAGGAGTTTGCAAAATTTGTTACTTGGGGTTATGCGAAAGGCTTCAACGGCATCTGGACCGCAATGATATACGAGGTCATGACAAAGGTTAGGGACTCAGAGACATCGGTGCTGTCAAGGAAGTATCGTCGGAGTAGCCGGCGTATCTTGGAATCGTCGACAAGGAAGCCTGGAGCCATAGTCTACTGGAATTAGGCCCACACTTCTGTCGAAGGTGTTCCAGTTGGCGATTGAGGGTTGTCTGGGTCCTTGGGCAGGGGGTCTCAGGACATGGTCCCGGTAGGGTTGGGCGGTAGAGGGTTGGGTATCCTACATGTGTAGGGCGCTGAAGATGCTCAATATCGTGGTGGCCGTGTTGGGAACGCTCTTTGTGAGGACGCACGACAGGACCTTCAGCGTCATGATTGCTGCTGGATAGGTCGCAATGTATTGGTGTTCTCTGGCGTCGCATCCAGCTGGTCTGCAAGCGGGTAGGCTTCATTGATGATTGTCCTAGAGATGTTTCATGACTGACACTGACAGCGTTAGATGGAAATACTGAAACCTTCCAAGGAACAAGTGTACCTCTGCTGCTTTGATTGTCAGGTATAAAGCAATTGCTAGACAATATGGCAGACGTAGTAACTGAGACTGAGTACCATGCGGGCATCCGAGCTGGAGACAGGACGAGAGACACTTGTGGAACCGAGTTTTTGTTGAAAGTAAACTTGGATTTGAATGGTAGCTTCCGTCGTGGGAATATCGGTAGGCAGAGGTTGAGAGACGTGGTCCAAGCCTTGTTTCTTGTGGAGGGTGAGGGTGATGTTATATTGAAGAATTGAAGAATTGAAGGATTGAAGCATCGAAGCGATAGAAGCAGACGAAAGGTACGTACCGGGCCTGTTCCTGCAGGTCCGGGGTGATACGTTCCTGCCTTCGCTAAGGTAAGTAGACTAACTGATTGTGGACAAGCGTCCCCAGCCACATATGCAGCTTGGTCCGTGCAATACTACGTGCCCCTCTCTGCCTCCACCAATCACTTTAGCCACACTAGCCACGCCAGCCACACTCAATCGCGAAATCAAGTTTCCCCCCCACGGCTGCAGCAACGGCGATGATCGCCAACCCGCCAACCCAACTCAACCCGAATCCCTCGTTTGCTCCCTCCCCCTCGTCATCCGCGTCCCCTTCCTGGGACCTGAATGTCTCGAGGGGGTTCCCCCTTTCTTGATTGTGTCCCGTCTTTCTCTCAAACCCTGCGGGCTTCCCTTCCTTTCCACCAACACCCGTCACTCAGCAGCAGCATCAACAAACCCGTCTGCTCATCCGCCACGACATCCAAGACACGGCCATTGCGCTCTTTTACCCCATCTAACAAGGCTTCGTCACTTGCTTTGACGGCTCATTGCTTTGACGACTCAACGAACCATACTGCGACATCCTGCGGCACCGGCATCTCTCGCTACTACACAATGGCCGACGAGGAACAAGCAGTCCAGCGCCCGGCGCAAACCTTCCAGACGCCCGAATGGGAGACGCCCACCGTCAACAAGCGCCGCTCCCTCTTCGATCGCTTCGTTCCCGCATCCGCTGCACAGGACCACCACCATGCCACTTCCGATGAGGGCTATGCAAAGGAGAACAGCACCTCCAACGACTCGGATCATGCCTACTCGGCTGCCCCAGCGACAGCGCCAGCGACTGCCACCGCGGGCCCAATGATGCGAACCTCTCTCCGCGCCCGCTTCGACGCCCTGCTGCCCCCCGACAAGACCTACGCCGGCCTCTCCCGCAAGAGGTTCCTCCTCTTCGTCGTTCTCCCCCTCGCCGTCCTCCTCCTGCTCGTCCTGCCTCTCGCCCTGGGCCTCGGCCTCTCGAAACGCGGCGGCAGCGGCAAGAAGGACCTGCCTCTGCCCGCGAACGGGGAGGTCCACACCGGCGACCTGACGTACTACGCCGTCGGGCTCGGCGCCTGCGGCCAGACCAACGGCGACGGCGACATGATCGTCTCCGTCTCGCACTACCTCTGGGACGAAGTCCAGAGCGGCGGCAACCCGAACAACAACCCGCTGTGCGGCAAGAAAATACGCGTCCGCCGCGACGGCGAGGGCTCGGTCGACGTGACCGTCGTCGACCGCTGCACCGGCTGCGAGCCGACCGACCTGGACCTGAGCCCGGCCGTCTTCGACCTGCTGGCGGACAAAGGCGAAGGCAGAGTGAAGGGCACCTGGAGCTGGCTGGATTGAGCAGGGAAGCAAAGTCGCACACGAAGAATACGATGAGAAACTCGAGAGGGAATGATGCGTGCGTTTAGAATTGTTTCGATACCCCCTCCTTTTTGTAGCCCTTATGCTTCCCCCGTTATAGATACCATTACCGACAAAGCATGCGAATACACAACAAACGTTTCTTCTGACTATCGAGCGCTGCGGGCCTTATCCCGCCACAAACATCCGAGACGGGGGGCATCGCTCGACTTGCCATCAGGGGTATTTTGAATGAACAATGTCAACAATGTTATTACTATTCACAGCCCGCCGTCTAAACCAGGTACAATGTTACCACTATCAACAAC
Organism: Colletotrichum cereale; assembly: GCA_034509685.1. NCBI lineage: Eukaryota > Fungi > Ascomycota > Sordariomycetes > Glomerellales > Glomerellaceae > Colletotrichum > Colletotrichum cereale. The sequence continues at coordinate 58,180 of JASUDE010000157.1, forward strand.
CCGTCGCCTAAACCACGTCCAAGGGTATCCGTCAATGTTTCCAGGTCACGCCGACAACGCCCTGCCCAACAAACCCGGACGACGACGGCGATTGCTTGGTCAGACTCGCGTCCGGCGACTTGGGCTCCGGGTACAGACCCTCTCCCGGCCCAAAACAGCTATACAGCCCCCGTTCGAGGTCCAGCTCCATCGTCTGCCTTCTCCGGCTCGGCCCGTCGCTGTCCCAGCCCTGGAGGTAGGCCTCCGGGAGGGACGTTCGCCGCTGCCGGAACATCTTCCGCGGCGAGCCCTCGGGGCTACCCGCCCGCTCGCTCAGGATGCGCCGCTGGCTCGAGGGCGACCGGTCGAGGGCCGCCGACGGGCTCTGGAGCTCGAGGTCCCCCGCCTTCAGCCAGTGCCCGAACCTGCTCAACCTGTCTCTCCTCGCCGTCGTCGCCATCGCGGGCAACGGCCCCGTCCACGGCACCGGCATCGGCTCCAGCACCGGGAGGTGGTTGGTCCCCGTCGTCCCCGCCGTGGACCCGCGGACCACCTTGGCCCGCCCGGCGACGGACCGCGGCGTCCGCGGCTCGCCCGGGACCCCCATGCTGCGCAGCCACGGGAACCACTCGCGCAGCAGCGGCCAGACGAGCGGCAGGTTCGACACGTAAAAGGCGACGCTCGCCTCGCGAATGTACCACAGCATGTACCCCGGGCTGTAGGGGTCGCGCAGGTTGAAGATCTTTGTGAGCAGCGCCGCGACGATGACGCAGACGCCAAGGCTGAAGACGAAAACGAGCATGGCCTTTTGCCGCCGGGCAATGTCCATCCGGAACACGAGCGGCAGCGGCACGAGCAGCATGAGCACGTCGGACGAGATGTTGAACCAGCCCTGCAGGATGGCGTACCGCTCATACGTGGCGCACTGCGCGTCCGGCGGCGGCACCGCCCAGTAGCCCGCAAAGGGCCGGCAGGCGGCGAACATTGTCGTCTGCGTCGCCACCCAGCCGACGGCGACGTAGACGGCGAGGTAGCGCACGAAGCGCTGCGCCGCGAGCCCGAGGGTGAGCCGCGTGTAGAGGATCAGCACGCACGCCTTGAGGGTGTAGATGACGTTCAGCATCGCCTGCTCCGAGACCAGGACGATCTTGGACCCGGTCACGCGCGCCGCGATGTCGGCCGCCGTCAGGCCGGCCACCTGCGAGGGCATGATGAGGTTCGAGCCGCCCTGGTCGATGATCAAGTTGAGGGAGACGAGGAGGATGGTGTAGAGGAGCTGGAGGGGTCAGCGGGCGTTTTCAGGATGCGATAGGGGCAATGCGAGGATACGGGGATTCTCTTCAGAGGGAAGAAAGACGTACAGCGGCGAGGATCTCGAGGTAGTCGTCGACTCGGTAGTAGCGCACACCTCCCAGCCTTCTCGCTCTTACGAACCTGGGTTTCCAACCAGCAAAAGTCAGCAAATCGAACTATTCCTTCACTTCCTTTCGTCACCCAGGGGCGTGGTGGAGGCCTGGACGCACATTCTGAGGACGATGGAGAACATGCCGAGGGCGTAAAGACTCCATCCCTCCCGCGCGAGCCTGCGGGCGAACTCCTCATCTACGTCGACCATGCTGGGAATAAAGGTCGGAGTTGCCCTGGTGAGCCCCGGTCGTGTGTCGAAGGGGTCTTCCCGACGCTTAGGTATCAGAAGGGCGATGGAAGGAAGCTTTGGGGCCGGAGTCGAGCACGAGAGATTTGTTCAGATTCGAGTGAGCCCTTTGGAAAACAATGCCATATCGGTCACGTTTTCTTCTTCTCCCCCCGTCGGCGAGCGCGGCTACAATACACGGTGACACGGTAAGAGGAAAGGGGCGGGCGCCGGGGGTGGCCAAGGATGTAGGTAAAAGAGCACCAGGAGGCAATGATCCCGAAAAGAGATGAAAGGGCACGTTTTGGGGAAATCAGCCCGGCGGGAATACGGAGTCTCGGATTCGGGGACAGGTCCATTACGACACTTGTTCTATGCGAAGCACCGGTGACGGTTTGGCCAAGAACGTATCGGTGTGCCCTCCCCTCCCTAGAAAGCAACCTAGGTTCCGCTTAGCTCCCCGACATTCGTCAGCTTCAACAAAGGTCCTCCAGGACGAGGTCAACCTGGGGGGTGTGGTGGAAGCGAATACATCGATCAACGTGATTATTGTCCATTGGGACACGATGGGCTTCTCTGGGTCAAAGGGAGGCTAGGCCTCGGCTTTTGGCAATGGGGGAGGGACGCCGTGGAAAAAAAGCCTTCATTGGCAGGACTCTAGAAGATTTGGAAGAAACGAACCGCCAACGACGGATCTGCGCTGTGGTTCCCATTGTATGGCCGCGTTCGGTCGAAACACCCCCCGCGAACGCGTCGGTGGCGGCCACCCGCGCCGGCCGGATGCGGTCGTTTTCTTTCCCCCCTTGGCCCGATGGCCAACGAGGTCCACCGTCCGGCAGTGGGTATGGCTTTCGCCAAGCAGATCGATGAGAAGAGCTCGACGGCGTGGCGCTTCGGGGGGGGGGGGGGGGGGGGGGGGGCCCCCCGCCCCCCGGGCCGCCAAGAGAAGGCCGGTGGACCGTTGCGAGAAAAGAGAGAGCTCGTGAGTGAAGGGGCGGCGAAACAGAGAGTGCTTCTGAATCCCTTTCTTTGTGTGATCGTGCCCCCATTGGGCTCCTGTTTCTCTAGACGTTACCCGCCACTATCCCCCCTCCGGCCCGGGCTTCCTGGCATCTCTTTTTTCGTCTACGGCACATGAAGGCCGAGACAGCGTGGTGCTCCGCATCCGGGTGTTTCGAGTTTGGGGTGGTCTCGGCTGCGGCAGACGACGATGTGGCATGTCTCGGAAGCATTCCAAAGGGCGGGGGAGGAGAGGGTTGACCGGATCGGCCATCACGGGTGACGGAACATTGCCCCTCGAAGCGCTGCAAAATCTTATATTCGAGACGTGTACGCCCTCTGTGCTACCGAGTCGACGACAAGTGAACACCGCTTGCCTTGTGTAAGCTAGGAGTACTGAAGTGGCCGTCATGGAGAGTCTCCTGGCTAGCTCTAAGCTCAGTCGCAAGCAGGACCTCACTTTCTGCTGTTGTGGGTAGTCACGCGAGTACGAAGGCCTCCAATGCTGAGGGCCCTTGGTAATGATGCCATCGTTTTGCTTGTTGGTCTGGTTCTCTTACAATTCACTTTGTAACCTTACTTCACCGGCTTTGCTTGAAGCTGAACAGCCGTAGGCGCACTGTCGCACAGGTACTGTTTTTCGCAGGTGGTTAGCCAAGACTCGATAGGGTCGCCCTCAAGGTTTGGTGTTGCGAGACGCGGAACTGTATTTCGAAAACAATTACAGTTGTCTACCCCGACGCGGATGCTCCGAAACCATACCATGTGGCCGGTATCTCACATGCTTCCAGAGAGAAATATGCCCGGGTTCTCGATATCACGACGAGGACACACTCATGAAGCTTATACGCTTCGGAGAGTTCTTACCAGAGTGCCGGAAACATTTGATGTCGCGCAGAGGGCCGGCACCGTCGTACGTACCGTGGGACAACTGAAGACCGTATCAACTCCTTCCACCGTGCCCTCAAATCGGATGGCGTTGACCACTTCAAGCTTTTTGGAAGAAACGGCGGCGTTGATGGTTTGGACGTCTCTCTGTTTTTGTGCTGGTCGCTGAGGCTGGAAAAAACTTACGCCTGGTCGGCACGGGATTCTTGGCGCAAGCCTCGGCCCGTGGTTTACTATCTGAGCAAACACGAAAGTCGGACGCCCTCACTTACCTGGTATGGCTTTTGGTTTTCTGTTTTGGTGGACAATCTCATTGTCCCCCCTCCCCTGGCAACGTTGTTGAAGAAAGAGAGAGCTTCGGGTCAAAGCGTAAAAGAAAAAAAAGAAAAAAACAGAAGAAAGAAACTGTCGAAGTGCCAAGGGTATCTAGCAGCCAGCGGAGACACAAGCAAACGGCCCGGTGGGCGTTCGAATGGACATGCCCGAATGGGCGTATATCTTGGTATCATGAGCGTAAGGAAACCACTTACACACGGAAACAAGCCAGAGAACCTCCCTCCCCCCCTTGTTCCGACAACGGCAATTGAAGCTGTTCCGATGAGATCCTGATGTTGCTCGTGTTGATCGTGTCCACCCCGTATCTCACCCCGGTTGAGTGGGCAGCCGAGTTGAAGCCGAGTTCGGCCAAAATCGTTACAGTCTCTCGGGTCCCAAGGCCACTCCGTTAGTAAGGCACACCGACGACGAATGGCCATGATCGATCGACACGCAGATCACTCGGCGGGCTGTGCCGCCGAGCCAGACCCAGCGACAGGAGACTGTATTCCCGGCTGGGCAACGCGCAGAATACGTCTCCAAGTACGCTCTCCCCCTCCCTTCTCTCTCTCCAGTGACGGACTGGAGTGACCTCTGGCATCCCTCCGTCTCTCGACGGCCCGCATTGACGCAAGATGCGGAACATGGTCGTACCCCGTCCGAGCCCCTGAAACGGAAGACCCTCCCCCAGACGTAGGAAGCTTATTACGTCGTCTCTTCCTCTCTCTGCCATGTGTACGTGGATCTCCTCGGCCCGTCTATATCCTGTTGATTAGCAGTCGACAGTGTTGCTCAGTTCGAGGCCCCTTTCATCCATCACCCAGAAGCATCTGTCTCGACGCATTGACTGGACTGTGTTTTTTTTTGTTTGCTTGCTTCAACGAGACCGGTGTCACGTCGACTGCACAGACGTGGTCAAGGGACTGGGGGAGGAGGCCTCTGTGATTCTCTGTGCAGTACACAGCCGCGTGCGGCAGTCGATAAACTAAGGCGGGCTCAACGTTGACCGGCGGCTAGTCCTTGCGGGCAAGCCATCTTGTTTTCCTCTTGAGCGATACGTAATTATGCGTCTCGATCATCCGAGTCAAGATTAAAGTGCAGGACGTGTCTTGGCAAACGCATAAACACTATGAAGAGCGCTTGTGGCGTGTTTTGATCGGCTCACAGCGTACATGCGATCCTCGTGCCATACATATCATCAAGGGTCTGGTCGGACCGTTTCATTGGCCATCAGATAGGTGGCCGAGTTGGGAAAAACATGGCTTTACATCTGCGAGCTTCCGTCGAGCCTCCGCATACCGACCAACTTTGTCTTTTTTTGTGTTTCACTGCCCTGCCAAGCCTGCGCATTCCTGTCGTTGAAGCTGCCTCCTGGAACTCAACCGGTGGTCCGGACGGAATAAGGACTCTCTGCCCCTGGTTCGAACTTCCAGCATCCATCGGCAAGAGATGGCCCATGTTTGGGACGACGGACAGCAGCAGCAGCAGCAGCAGCAGCAGCAGCTTGGCACGAAGCCGCTGAGCCCCTGATATCGCCCGCATACGCATCTCCTTTGCCGCCCCCAAAACACATGTACTGCTTTGATGATGACCATGCCACGAGATAAAGCGTGTCTAGCGCTTGCTCAAGACTCTCCTGACCCATCCCAGCCTCGTCTCGAGCGCGACCTTGGCCACCTCGGACCCGACGGCCAGCCCCATCAGGTCGAAGCCGTGGAAGCCGCCGCTCCAGACGTGCAGGTCCGCCTGCACGCCGCAGTCCCACAGCCTCGTCGCGTACGCCACGTCCTCGTCCCTGAACGGCTCCGCCGTCCCGACGTCCATGTACGCCGGCGGCAGGCCAGACAGGTCCGTCGCCCTCGCCGGCGCGACGTAGGGGCTGACGTCCGCGCCCTCCACGCCCGCCCTGTCGCCCAGCACCCACGACCAGGCCCCCTCGTTGTCCGTGGCGTCGTAGGCCGTGTCGTTCCTGAACTGCCTCTTGGACACGCCCGCGTCGCGGTCGTCGAGCATCGGGTACACCAGCAGCTGGGCGCAGAGCCTCGGACCCCCGGCCGCGTCGTCGCGCGCCCTCAGCGCCGCGCCCGCCGCGAGCCCGCCGCCCGCCGAGACCCCCGCGACCATGAGGCGCGCCGGGTCGATGCCGAGCCTCGCCGCGTGCTCGCTCGTCCAGACCAGCGTCGCGTAGCAGTCGTCCTGGGGCGCCGGCGCCGGGTGCTCCGGCGCGAGCCGGTACTCGGCGCTGACGACGATGGCGTCGAGCTCCTTGGCGATACGGACGAACGGTTCGATTCCGAAAAAGGCGTCGCCGAGGACCATGGCGCCGCCGTGGAAGTAGACGATGCCCGGCCGTTCGCCGTCGGCCGTCTTCGGGTTCCTGGACTGAATGATGACGAGGGGGATCTCGCCGCCCGGTCCCGGGATCGTACGGTCCTCCACCAGCAGACTCTCGTCGTTGCGTATGGCCGCTTGCGCAGGAGCCATCCCGGCGGCGCGCAGCTGTCGCCCCTTAACGATGTCGTCTACGGCTCGAGGGAATGGCTTAACTTGTCCCAAGGCCGCGACCAGCTGAGGGTCGTACGGGGGCCTCGGTAGCAAGTTCTCGGACGGCATGGTGACTGGTGCCGTGCTTGGCGACTGATGACCTGGACCTATTGCAAATGTAGTGTGTTGATTCAAGCCACTTCGTGAGGGTTCGTTGTTCCCTCAACTAGTTTCTCTTCACCTAGTCTGTCGACCCTTTGAGCGAGACGCCCATGGGCAGATATCAGGGATTCAAGGCCAGCAACTAAACGAAAGATATAGCAGATCCGAACCACGACCCCGCAACCCCGCGTTGCCCCCTTTGTGTTTTCTTATGTCGGGTTATCTGCATGAAAACATCAGGCTCATCAGGACGCTAAGTCCGAAAGGGGTTTGTACTATAATAGTAGGCGCGCTGGTTGCTTGATGGACCGATCCAAGAGACATTGCCATGCTGCCACCCCTCGAGGCCCACAACATGAGCTAATCGTTCAATATGAGCCAAATATAGCCAATTGCGAGAGCCACGAGAGGAGCTAAGGGTCTAGTTGCTGGAGCTGTAGTCCAAATAGCAACCAAGGCGCACCTCTCAGCCGTTCAGAATGCGAGACATTGACACGCTTTACCCCGGCCCATGCTGGATGACTTACCGCTCTTCTGGTGTGATTAACGCAAAGCAGCGTGGCTTTCCCGGAGGCGATCGCAAATCCCCCTAACCTAAACTGTCCAAAGTGCCACAGTTCCTTAAACACGCAATGCTCGTGTCTCATTGCATTGTTAGACGTGCATATATGTCGTACCCGGAATCCAGAACCCTTTTGACAAGATAACCTTATTATATAAAGCGTCCACATTGACCACGACCACAGGGGTTAAGCAGACTTTTTAGATGGCTGCGTTCTTGACAGAGCAATAGACCGTGATGATGTTCCAGCCGTCAACCCGGGCAACGTCTGCGGCGCTTGAGAGCGAGTGCTCTGGGCCGCCTCTTCTCTATTCGCCAATTTCCGGAATTGAGACGACGGTTTCACACATCACATCAGCAAACTTCCGAGTGCCCAAAATACGCTCCGCCCGTCGCCTTGTGATCGCGCTGCGTTCTTGGACACGGACCGACGCAAATTCCGACACTCTGTCAGGGACGGCAGCGACGGAAATGGCGATTCCTTGGTGGACGGTCGTGTTCTCAAACGACTTGCAGCAGATGCGACGATGGGAGCAGGTCGTTGCGGGAGGAGACAGGCGTCTTCCACCTCTCGTTGCTTTGACCTCTCGTCAGGTCACTATCACTATCAGTGTTCTCACTCTTGGGGACTGGGCCGAGGACCGAGTCCGTCTCTTTCAGAAGGACTACTGTATAACATGCGGGTTTCTGAATAGTATGCGTTCTGTGTCTCCGTCGAAGGACACACTGGATCTCAAGTCCCTCCAAAGGGAAAAGAAAAAAAAAGAGAAAGAAACCAGTTTATTCGAATCATGCTGTTTACGCGCAGTTCCGTTACGGCAACCCCAAGAGACGACGGCGTTATCTCGGCGTCGGCCGGACATGGCTCCCAGTCTTCTTCATAAACCAAAGCATCTTACAACCATGTGTTCTCAGGACAGGCATCGCTTTTCATGGGAATAAGTGCCGCTTTTTCCGGAATTCTGGCAAGTCTGTCTGAACAAAAGATGAGATGTAGGCCCTGTAATCCAGCCCCGCAGCGATCGCGAACCAACCTGGGCCCTCGTGGCTGCCAAGAGTCCGGATCAGGGGGGGCGAAAAAAGCACTAAGCACGTCTTCCAGAATGCCGCTTGGCCCAGCACCCGTAGCCCGAGCTGATACGAAGGAGGAATGCGCGGATGTCTGTGGGCAGGTTTTGGGGCGGGTGTCAAGGTGAGGGAGGGGGCGGCCAGCAGCAAAAGCAGCCATCGACGAAAACCTAAAGGTTGGTTGACTTCCGCGTCAGATGCGGATTGCCTCGGCAGCTGATACACGTGTGGAATCAGAAAGGTGACGATTCCGCGGAGCCCATTTATTGTCGTGATTCGCAGTTTGTCCATTGAGTTACGGTGGTAGAACATTTATACTTGGAGCGTGCAGGTTGAGTTGTGGCAGAATAAACTAGACAAACGGGCCGACTCTTTGATGGGGTTCCTTACATTGACCTCCAAACGTGTAGATGTGGATATTAGTATCGGTACACTTCATCGGGCGTGGCGTAAAAGTCCGCGCCCGGCTCCTCAGGCGGTTAAAGTCTATATGGTGGTCCTCCGGGCCCCAATCATGATTGCCTGAGCGCTCAACGCACGCTTGTCGGAAGTAAGGAATACAGAAACGAGGGAAACAGTTTGTCAACGTTCATCTCCTCCAAGCCATCCGTATTGTCAAGACCTACCACGAGGATGCAAACCAGAAGCCATCCTGTAAACTTTGGTCACAAGAGTCAAACGTGTTAATTCCAGCAAATTAGGGACAGGTTTACCCTGCCCAAAGTGTTTATGAAGCCGAACCAAGTCCGGTTCCTAGAGAGTTGAGGCAAGTCTGTCGGGGTGAACTATGCTTGGCTCAACATGGGTTTTTTTCCCCCCTCTCTTATATCTGGTTTATTAGACATCTTCGATAGGCCCAAATAATGAACCCTCGATTGGTACTTGGAGGTCTCGCGCTGATATGAATTGGATTGAACCAGGTTATTGCAGTTCCGATGGTACTCGATAAGCGGCTCGGCAATGACCCGATACGGATCAGCCAAACGACGTATGAAACCTTCCCTTCGGAGTATTTTAAGCTACATTGCCATCTACGCTCGCAGTTCCCGACAAAGCCACATTCGGCTTTGGAGAGAAGCACTGCCGAACTACTCCGCCTCCTGGTCAGCATCTCCTTGATGCTAAGAGTAACATCGATCCCACAGGATCGCAGCTGAATGAGATGGGCACTCTAAGCACTCGGCAATGGAAGCCGCAACGTGAACTCGGGGAAATCCCAAAGCTTGAGCTGGACTCGTCAGCACCAACAAGGCGAGGAATGCTGGATAGTAATAGTACGAGTCAATCGAGAGGGACCGATATAGATACACATGCCATTCGTCCTCCACAAGTAGGAACGTATACGGGCTGCCTAGTCCTGTTTGGTTACGCGCCGGGGATCGCTCGATCTTATCATGACACGTCTGATGTCGTGTGGCTGCCACCCACTACCCATTCGAGCATCTTCATACAAACATCGATCGGGAGGGGGACTTATGATCTCACAGCCGTGGTAGAAGGACCAGGGATGTTCCCTGCGACAGGGCTTTGGATGTGGGACTCCGTTAGCCTCACCATGTCTTAAGCCCGACTACACCGCCGAGAGCACTCGACGCCAGCTCAATGATGGAACTTTGACATTCGAATGATCTTGAGCTGGCGAGATTCGGTTAACGGAAACACCGCATTGACTAGGTGGATGTCAAACAGCCTGGCTCCGAGTGACATCTCAATGAACTGGACGCTATTACACTATGAGGTGCAATTGAGAGACAACGGGCATCTTTAAGACTGTCTGGTTACGTGCAACCTTTCCAGGTACATGACCCCTAGGGATCTGCCAAACTGAGATTATAGGGAGGCAGGCAAAGATGATGCGGACCAAACCTTACATGTTCATAGTACGAGACGACCGGCGTTGAAGGTGGTTGGCAATTACACTTCCCTATCGAATCCCGTTATGCAAGGGACGAACCCGTATCCGTATCCGGGGTTGGATGACTAACACCAAGCAGCGTACCTAGTCGACCATGTACGATCCAAGCCATGTCTGGCTTGCACTACGCCTGTTTACCTCTTCTTCTTCTTCTTCTTCTTCTTCATCATCTTCTTCTTCTTCGAGCGAGAGCCATGATTCAGTGGTTGTGCCGTAGTAGCACCAACGTCGGCGAATCGGCGACCATTGGGTCCGTCCTGCCGAGCTCCTACCGGCTTCCTTCCAGCTTCCTACGCAGTGGGCGTTTCATTGTGGTAAATGCTCGTTTGCCCACTCCATTTTTCTTTGTTTGGTTAGGAGGACAAGGGTGGGAACCCGACCGGCCATGTCGGACGATCATCTCATCTCCCCGCGCGCCCAGGCGGAGGTGCCTCGGAACCGTCAAAACCCTTCTACTATACGAGACGGGATAGGCTGCGTCCCGAAGGAAGTGGCTCAATCGAGGCAGGGTGTTTGTACAGATACCGACTCGCACCAAAGAGCTGAGATTGGAGATCTGACTACGGATTCTAATGTACCGTTAGCGGATGCGGCCATGGGTTGTTGGTGCGTACATGCGCGCGCGGGTGGCGGCCAGGGCCTTGTTGCTGAAACCTTTTCTCTAACTCTGTCAACCTACACACAGATCCGAGTGACGCACGCCACGAGGGACTTGACACGGGTACGCTTCTGGTCTCGGGATGCAAGGGCAAGGCAGTCAGCCTCCCCGGATCGACTGCACTCACTTCTCTGAAAGGGTAATCGAGTCGTCAGTGTTCCTGGCCGACGCTACCGACCGGGACCGGGCTTCCTCCAAGAGGCCATGGACCTTGAATAACCTTCCATCAACCCCCCCGCCTCCGCCCCTACCTCTCAATCATATCCATCGATCACATATCTTTGGACACCGTTCTTTTCGTGTTGGTGCTCCTTCTTGTTGCTGTGCTTTAATTCTAACTGTCCCTAGATCGCCACCCGGGGTGTTCTGACCTTTCTTCTTGCTCCACGAATACCACATGCTGGCATGGCTTAAAAGCTATTCCTCATCGCATCTGAGAGAACCTTGAGAGGAGGCACAAGACAGCTCTCGCCCAAACTACTATGCGGCTGCTCAAAGTCGCCACGATAGCAGCAGCAGTGGCATCAGGCCTGCGCATAGGGCCTTTTCAGAAACACCAGCGGTTGGAAGGGAGGCAACTCCAAGAAAGACGAGTCGAAAGAAGACAACTTGAAGGCGCTACCTCCTTCATAGCCGTACTCCCCACTGCTGCTGAAGAGACGAGCTCGACATCAACGCCGGTGGCTGTTCCGACGACATCGATACCGCCTCCTCCTCCTCCTCCTCCTCCACCACCACCACCACCACCAACGTCGACATCGACATCAACACCCCCGCCGCCTCCTCCTCCGCCGCCAACGTCAACATCAAGGCCGCCGCCTCCTCCTCCTCCAGCGCCAACTTCAACATCAACACCCCCGCCGCCGCCTCCTCCGCCGCCAACATCAACATCAAGGCCGCCGCCTCCTCCTCCTCCTCCTCCAGCACCAACGTCGACGTCGACGCCGCCGCCGGCCCCCCCCCCCCCCCCCCCC